>JASDQU010312054.1:3608-17210 GCA_032191745.1 Picea mariana | reverse complement strand
CTATGACCTCCAACTTGGATCAAAAGGCTTCTTTACTATCATCTTGCACAACCTGGAGGACAAAAATAGAATCTTTGAAGGAAAGTCGTACTTTTACAACTCGATAGGCCTTTTCCTCTGTTTCTGGATGAAAAGATTCAGCCCCGAAAAGGAATACTTCACACATGCCATGGTCTAGTTGAGACTCTATTCTCTCCCACAGGAATTTTGGTCGGAAGAGATTCTCACAGGAATCGGCAACACCATTGGCATCTACGTCAAAGCATCGGAGGCAACAAGACAATGAAGGTACATTTCTTATGCCTGCATCTGTGTCTATTTGAACATATCCAAATCTCTCCTCAGATCCATCACCCTATATTACCAATATGACGAATGGTCCTAAACCCTAGACTATGAGCACATCCCATTTCGTTGTCGGAAATGCCACGAGCATGGTCACCTCTTTCGTGAATGTGCTTTAACTAACCCCACCAAACCCACTCCGGAAGACCCTGACAAATCCAAGGACGGAA
This sequence comes from Picea mariana, assembly GCA_032191745.1. Taxonomy (NCBI): domain Eukaryota; kingdom Viridiplantae; phylum Streptophyta; class Pinopsida; order Pinales; family Pinaceae; genus Picea; species Picea mariana. The sequence goes on along the minus strand of JASDQU010312054.1, from coordinate 16,695 downwards.
TCACCCAAGTCACGGGTCAACGTAGGCATCAAGCCAAAAAAGCACCCCCTCAGGCCCCCCTAGGACCGCCAACCAAGAACTCTTTCGAAGCCATTCAAACCTCGTCAGATATACCCTCCTCTTCATTCAACCCACTGACAACTCCTGCAACCCCGGTGACCGGCCAAGAACTCGCAAATCTTGAACCCTCAGCCCCAGTTTTTTCACAACTACCACCCTCAAAGGCCTCCCTTCCTACTACACTCGAACCGAAAATGGGAGACCTAGGCACAGATCTGGAAGATCAAGAGCTAGCAAGTATTGACATGGCGCATCTGGAGAAAGATTATCACAAGCAGCAACTTTACACCATACCAACAGATCAGCTACGCAAAGTACATAAAGTATTTCTCAACTCATCAGCAGGAGGATCATTCTGAGCCAATACGAATCTCAGAATACAAAAAGGTACCTCGAAGGATCAACACAAACCCACAAAAGATGAGAAAAAAAGAGGCAGGAAACCAAAACATCAACTCATTCCAGATGTCGGTAATTTTCTTGTAAACTCAGGTCAGATACATCTGATCTCAGATAGTTTCCCTCCCCTCCAACCCTCACCGTCCTCATGAAGATGCTATCCTGGAATATACGGGGCCTCAATGCAAAAAGCAAACAAGGTTTGCTTCGTGAAAGAATTAAGAAGGAACTGTTGAAATAATGTAACTGCAAAGAGTATTCTAATTATTATTGATGTATTATTCATTAGATGAATCTCCTTTTGCGAATTGATCATGTCGGTTATTGTAAATGACCAAATCCCCTTTTGTGGATTAGTCAAACCCTAATTGTAATAGGCATAATAAAAAGTCAGCCCCAGAATTATTAAAGGTGGTTATAACCACCCAGAATGAGAAGTCGACCCAGCCAGAATATATTAAAGTGGTTATAACCACCCAGAAGAAGAAGTCGGCCCTGGCAGTGAAAAGACACCTTCGTCCATACGTTCCAAAATTGTATAAATAAAGAGGCTAGCGCCTCATTTGTACACACACTCACTTGTTCATCAAGAGACAAGTTCGAAGTTGCAATTGGAGAAGAGAGAGAGAGAGAGGTGCATTCTTGGGAGAGGACTTTCTGTATTTGTTTGAGTTATCTCTTAGCATTGTATTGGCTATCTATAATAAGGAAGTTTTGTTGGGTTTTCTCCCCCATGAGGGTTTCCCAGGATAAATGATGTGTCTCTCGTGATTGTGTATTTATCAGTGATCCTATCTTATGCTATTGTTATCTAGTAAAATGCAAAGAACTCTAATAATAGCTTAAACCTTAACATGGTATCAGAGCTAAGATGAAGAGAGCATCTTTCACGAGATAAAGTGAAAAAACGTCATTGTTGTCGTACATGCAAATTAGGGATTTTTATTGATGAAGTATTTCAGCCCCAAAACCATCTAGAAAAGTGTGCCCTTCCTCAAGGATCACTTTGGCATCCTTAGCACAACTTTTCAGTGGCTAGATCTCCCGGAAAGTGAAACCCTAATTTTCACGAGGTACCAGAAAACCAAAAGCACTGGTATAGAAATCCGCTAATTAAGTTTGAAAGGGTAAAAGTTGGATTTTCAGAAATCTGACTGCACCGGCTTACTCGCCTCAGCTCAGTGCATCTATCCACTGGATCAGAATTTAAAAATTCAAAGTTTGGAAAATTAGGGTTTCCTCATAAAACCCTAAGTTGCAGTTGCAGTTGCAGTCTTAGAACCAGTTGCAGTATCAATTGCAGTTGTAGTATCAGTTGCAGTTGCAGCCGTAGTACCAGTTGCAATCACCCTTGAAGTTTTTAAGAGTTGGTGATCATTATCGCTGCTACCATATGGTGCCACTACCTGCAAATGTCGTCAGAGGTATGTACTCACACAAGTTTAAATGGTTAATATTTAAAGGGTATGTGCAGGAGAAGGGATCTCTTTCCATATATCTAGAAAGATCTCAAGATCCAACACATTCAGAGGAACAATGCAACCCAGGTGTGGTTATTCTGGTATGCATCTATTTGTTATGACATCATTTTGATCATTGTTGCATGTTGTAGCTATGACCATCATTCTAACCTTTGATCAAAATTTGAGTCAAGGTATTAGATGGATTAAAAATTGAGATCATAGAGTTTATCCTTTAACCCAACCTTCTGTCAAGATAGCATATTTTTGTAGTACAGAAGACAGGTTGAAGAAATCACTCGTCATCTTGAGTGAAGGAGACTTGGAAGAACAGCAACACACTGATTCTTGAGAACAAAACTACAGGTTCTAGGTTTGAATGATTAAGTTGCTAAAATTCAAAATGTGCAAGTGTCAAGAAAACACTATAGTGCTTGGTAGCATGTGAGCATATTGAGATAAATGCTTAATATATTTATTTGTCTGATACAACTAACATCTCCTCTAGGAGAAACCTCTTGTGTTGGTTCCAGGTTGCCATGGAGGAATGTTTGATCACAACACTATAAGAGTGTTGACCTCATTCCATATTGTATTTCTTACTCTTGATCTTTTCTTCAGACAGGTTACAAGTGAAATCTCTAAAGGAGCCACTATGACGATTGTTCGTGCTATTATTATCAAAAGAGTACTATTTCTGGTTGTTGTTTTGTTGACCTTGTTTCAGGTCACAGGTGATAACTCTGAGGAAGTTATAGTGAAGGTTGTTGAAGGCAACATATTATATGAGACATGAAGCAGACTATGTACATGACCATATACACTCATGTACCAAAGAAGATGAAGAAGAAGCTATCTCTTGAGATTCAGAGTATCTCATATGAAGATTGATTGAAAGGAGCAGAAGGCTCTAAAGATGACCGAACATTAGAACGGGAAGCAAATCTCATTTGAAGCATGACTCTGTATTTAGACTTGGTATTCAAATATCAAGAATGCCCTGTAAGAGATAATGAAGTCCTTGTAGACTCAGAAAAAATCGAGAGTAATCTTGATCTCAGAAAGGATCATATGAAGAGACAACTTACAGGACTGGGAGACAGATGTCATGAGAAGACTAGATCGTAGCTTCATAAACTTCTAGGAGATATAAAATCTCCTAGGAAGATTCCCTTGTTTCAGTAACAAAGAAGAAATCCAGTCAGAAAGACTAGGATGTGGATTCTTCCATGAGACTAGAAGAGAAGTTAGTATTGACTTCCAAGATGAACAAATCCCGACATGTGTCTAGAGGATTCTCCCAGCAAAAGGGAGAATACTATGACGAGACACTTATTGAAGAAATAGTTCCAGTATTTATGAAGACAACTAGAACAACCATGATTCATATATACTATGAGATGCAAGGGAAGCAATCCCCATATTTAAAATTGAGTGGCAGTTGGTGCAGTACATTAGTTGGGTCATGGAGACATGACTATGATAGCATTACCCCCATGAAAGAAGAAGAGCTATCCTCAATATCAGTTATTGAGCCACTCTCAGTTTCAGATGAAATTGTTGTCATGATAAAATAAGAGGAGTTACTCTTAGATTTTAGCAGCCACAGTGAGAATGAAGCAGACATTCTCAGGCTCAGAGCAGCTGCAAGTGCAAAGTCTTAGATTCCAGAAGGAACAGTTGCATAGAGAGTAGAGTACATACTCCCAGACAATGAGACAGATAGTGCCTTGCAGAAAGCACATAGAGCTATCACATGATTGTGCAGATTGAGTTGCAGCTGAGCAAGTGTACCAGATTGGTACAATGTAATGAGAAAAATTGATTTGAAGATTGAAGATAGAAAGACTCATGTCTACCAGTTGAACAAGGATTTGTACGTGTTGAAGCAAGCTCCTAGAGCTTGATATGGAAGAATTGATAGTTTTCTGACGAGCTTGGGCTTTACCAAAAGTAAAGTTGATTCTAACCTTTACTTCAATGTTATGAATGATGATCCGATGATATTGTTGGTGTATGTGGATGACTTATTCTTAACTGGAGAAGAAAATCTCATCATCAAATGTAAGAAGAAGCTCACTTCAGAATTTGAGATAAAAGACCTTGGCCTAATGCATTATTTGTTAGGTCTTGAGGTATGGTTGAGCCTAGAGAGAATCTTCCTTAACCAAGGGAAGTATGTAGTCGAAATCCTGAGAAGATTTGGAATGTCAGAGTGCAAGTCCATGAATACACCCAGGGAAGCGAAGCTGAAGCTATTGGTCGACACTTCATCAGAATTGATTGATGCCACACTGTATAGACAGATCATTGGATCGTTGATGTACCTGACGAACACCAGACCATACATTTGTTTTTCCATGAACACCTTGAGTCAGTTTATGGTAGAACCCAGACATGTTCACCTAGTTGCTGCAAAACATGTGATGAGGTACCTTAAGGGTACATTAGATTTTGGTCTCAGCTATGATGAAGATCATGATTTCACACTGAGTGGGTACACTGATTCAGATTGGGCTGGAAGTGTCTCTGACGGGAAGAGAACTTCAGGATGTTGTTTCAGATTGGGATTAGCCATGATCTCATGGCAGAGTAGGAAGCAATCCAGGATTTCTCTCAATACAGTGGAAGCAGAATACATTACTGCGTGTTCTACCAACTGTGAAGCTATATGGCTTCGTAAGTTGTTGACTGTTCTATTCGGCCTAGAGATGGAAGCAACCACGATCCTATGTGATAACCAGAGATGCATAAAGATGACAGAGAATCATGTATTTCATGACAAGTCGAAGCACATAGAGATCCGATATCATTACATTTGTGACATGGTGCAGAGAGGAGCCATAAAGCTCCAATATGTTAGCATGGATGAACAGGTTGTTGATGTGTTGACCGAGCCTCCATCTCGTGTAAAGTTTGAGTACTTTCGAGATAATCTTGGTATAGTCCGAAAGGACCTCCCTCGAAAGGGGGAGTAGTGTTGTGTTGATCTTCCAGTCTAGTACTGTGCTTCCAGCCTAATTGTTGTGTCGAGATGCCAGTCTAGTACTGTGATTCCATCTTAATTGTTGTGTTGAGATGCCATTTGAGTGTTGTGTTGCCAGCTTAATTGTTGTGTTGTGATTTCATCTTAATTGTTGATGCCAACTTAACTGTTGTGTTGATATTCTAGCTTAATTGTTGATGCCAGCTTAATTGTTGTGTTGTGATTCCATCTTAACTGTTGTGTTGTGATTCCAGCTTAATTGTTGTGTTGTGATCCCAGCTTAATTGTTGTGATGATGTGACAACTTAATTGTTGTGATGTCACCCTCGTGTTGATGATGCTTCAGCGTTTGTGTTGTGATATTGTTGCTTCAGCCTTGTGTTGTTATTGATGATGATGATGTATTAATGTTATACTAATCCGTGTTGATGCGGATGTTGATGATGCCACTTTAGCTTCTTGCTAAAGATGATGATGATGATGCCACTTTAGCTTCTTGCTAAATATGATGATGATGCCACTTCAGCTTCTTGCTGAAGATGATGATGATGATGCCACTTCAGCTTCTTGCTAAAGATGATGATGATGATGTCACTTCAGCTCCTTGCTGAAGATGATTATGATGATGATGATGTCATTTCATCTTTCATGCCGAAGATGATGATGTTACTTTAGCCTCATGCTGAAGATGATGATGATATTACCTTAGCCTCATGCTGATGAGGATGATGATGCCATTCCAGCTCTCTATTGTGAATGATGATATTGATGATGAGAAAAACTTGCGATGATTTATAGATATGCCAGTCAGTTTTCCAATATGTCGTTGATGATGTTTCCTCTTTCTTGCCTGATGCTATTGTAGAATACCCTTATTGTTAAGGGCGAGTGTTGAAATAATGTAACTACAAAGATAATGTAACATCCCCCCTGATTTAAATATCCAACCTGTGCAGGACCATCTTGAATCAAGGAAAATTTTAAGTCAAAAAGGGGATGACATCCTCAGATGGGGACACACCACCAAAGGTACCTTCAATATTCAAGAATCTTACCACCTAAGAGCAGGTCACAGATCCTTACCGAAAGAAGAGGTTTGGGGAGAGATCTGGGAAACAAAATCCTAGCCAAAAATTAGCACCTTCCTCTGGCTAATTGCGCACAACAACATTCTCACCTGGGATAACTTAAGGAAAATGGGTTTCATCGGTCCTTCCTAGTGTCAGTTATGTGGTTCAGAGGAGGAAACTCAAAACCATCTCCTAAATCTATGCTCATATAGTTCGTGCATCTGGGATCGTAGCGCCAGCCTCATGAGAACCATGGAAATGAACCATACAGACATACGAGAAACATTAGCAGGCTAGAGAAACTCTATTTTTCAATCCCCCATCCTTAACAGAATTTCACGGCTTTTACCGGGCTTCATTCTTTGGAAAATCTGGAAGGAAAGGAATCGAAAAATCTCCAAATCAACTACTAGGAATTGGCAGGAAGTTTGGACTACAATCCATTCCAATATCAACGAAACAATTTTTTTGTATCCTTGGACGGACCAGGATTTAAATTTCCCAATGAATGAGTGTCTCATCCTTAATTCTTGGCAACTCTATCTCCATCCCCTTCCCACTAGCCCCTCCACTATCGTAAGTCATAAGACCAGCCCCACACATTGGGAGGCTCTTCTCACAGGATGCTACAAATTAAATTTTGATGGGACCTCCAAAGGAAATCCGAGACCTGCAACAAATGGAGCAGTCATTCGCAACAACAAAGGGGAAATCCTCCACATCGTTGTAGGAAATATGGGGCACAACACCAACAATGTTGCAGAAATATGGGGAATCCTCTGCAGTCTACAAGAAACCAAAGATCAAGAGCTTTTCCCAATCATTGCAGAAGGTGATTCAAATATTTTCATTAATCTCCTCTCTCATCTCCTCAATGGTGCATGCCCAGAGAAAATATCTCCAAGCTAGAGACTTATGACCGGGCTTCTCATAATCAAATCCATCCTCTAGGCACAATGGGAAATCCTTCCATCCCATGTTCGAAGATCGACAAATCAAGTTTTTGATTTGTTGGAAAATTATGGATTCGATCTGGAGGAAGGAGACTTCTCATGCTCCCCCACCTCTTCTTCCTCCCATCCCATAGTGATCGCATGAAAAAACATAGCCAACAACAAGGATCGACCCTCAGATGGGGTGTTTCCAGGCTCAAAACGTGGAAAGATTACAAGGAGGCCATCTAGCCAGATGGTTGGCCACTTGGCGCCTGATCAGACCTGCCCCCCCTCATCCATCACCTCATGGTTTTAAAACACTCACCATCACTCCTCAGACTTTACTTGCGACCATCTTGCCGCACACTTTGGAGGCTCAGCTGTGTGAGAGATTTCATGGAGTAGGGCAGGACGCCTCCACAATCACATCCACACCTCAACAATGGCACTCCTAAGGTCATGTGATTTTCTCCTTCATAATCTCCATGTCCATCTCTCCCTGGTTCTCAATTTATTCCACCCCTCCTGGTGCGATTTCCACTTGGCTTCACGAACTTCTGGTTTGTGCCTCTCCTCACAGGGTCTGTTGGTTTGGTTCTTCCTCTTGCACCTCCTCTGCGTTCTTCATCTCAGGTCAACTGTAGCCACCGCCATGCCCTGCCTTAGAGGCAATACCAAAAGAGGGGCAACCTGGTATGCGGCCAGGGGAAGGGAGGTGCCCAACTCTGACCCTCCACCTGAGACTGAAGGCATCCCCTTCCTGGCTCCTGTCGAAGCTCCCACCCCCACACAACCTCTTCATGAGACCACCCTGGACCTCTGCCCACTCTCGAACCCCTATGCCTGCAAAATTAAGTGGTTTGACACCCTCGGTAATTCGTTGGGCTTTGCGCCTCCACCCCCCTTCCCACCCTATCGTCCTCCACCTCCATATTCTCCCATTCACCACCCTCCCCTCCCCCCCTGTCGCTTCCTCTGCTCCCTTCGTTTATCCATCCTCCTCTTTCGACTCTCTGTTGTCCCCCCCACTTCGCTCAACTTGTGACAGGTGTGCAAATAGAGAATCTCTCATGGATTCATTGGATGACCTCAATAGGGTTCTAGGGGATGTCAATTTTGCCTGACTCGAGCTACATATCAAGTATTAAGAACGTTGGAGCCGTGTGGACATTTCGATGTCCTTCCTACAGGACCTCCTGCAAGCCATTGCGGACCGAGATAGGCACGACAGGGGAAACTCGCAGGAGCTCCAAGCCTTCACTGGGCCAAGGCTCAGTCCATGTTTTTAGTTAATCATGCTTCAGGTTTCTATTTTCATTTTTATCTCGGTAGCCATAGGAGGTTGGCCGGCTCCGGGGAGTTTGGTTTATGTTTTTTCCGTTCAGTTTAGCAATCAGCACTTCGCCCTACGTGGCAATGTAGTCTCTTTTTTGCATGTTTTACTCTTATTTTTTGGACAAGTGGCAGCGGTGGTTTCCCAGCAGGGCACTGCTGCCATGTTTGATTAGGCACTATAGACAAATGTAATTCATTTTTCTTGCAGGCTCTAATACAAACTTCTAACTTACAAAAAAAAAAAAATTGTTTCATATGAAAAAAAATTATGGGAAGTTATTTGGATGCCTATCCCCATAATCCTAACTTAGATGTAACTTATTTTTAGTCCTTGAGGGAAGGTTTAATCTATTTAGGTGTTAAGTTGCTTTATTTTTCGAGGGATAAGTTTGGCATCGTGAACTAATGTTTTTTGACTAAGGTGTGCAAAGGAGGTATTTCAAACTTCCAATCATTTTTTATTCACCAAGATCAGTTATGAGTGCAAGGTGAAGAGAATAATTTGATAGAAGGGTCTTTAGGTCCTTCATTTGTGTGCACATGTTAATAATAACAAAAATGAAAAATGTTAAATTAAATGTTAGAAATGAAATATCTAAAAGGAAATCACTAAGAAGGGAAATTAAAAGTACTTGAAATCAATTCATTGTTTATCCAATCAAATCCCTCAATTTGTGAGCAATTAAATGATATAAGAAACAAGTTAGATATAGACGTGTTGGAGGTATTCCATACTTCCAATTGTTTCTTATTCACCAAGATATTTTGTGTGGCAAAGAGCATACTTTGAGGTAAGACATTTTTTAGTTCCTTTGTTGTACGAGTGTGTTAATAATATAAATGCCAAGTACTAAAGTGAAATGTTGAAAGAGGTGAGTAGTACAAAATTGAGTTGGTTTCATTACTAACAATGTTCATTGAAAACATAACAACAAGGTTAGGCTAATCGATTATTGAAAAACTCAATTTAACCTAAAAAAACCTTAGAAAAAAAGTCACAAACTATTAAAAAATTGAATTTATGAAGGGTTGTGTGAGATCTAGTTAAGTTAGTGGTGCAATTGATAGTCACGGGTTTATAGTAACATAGGGAAGCATGATTGCATGGTTAGTATGTGTACTAACTACATGAAAAAATGTTTGGGTTATGGTGGGGAAAACTTGCATGAACGTTAAGAATATTGAAGGAATACTCATGTGAATGGTGCATAACTGAGGGGAACACGTGTGCCAAACGTTGAGATTTCAAAAAACTAAAATTATGGAAAAATTGTGATCTTTCAACTAATGAAAGTGGAAATGGAGTCTAAACTAAGCCTACAAACAACCATAAGTAAAAAACCAAGTAGAAATATAACCGAGAGTGAGAAAATTGAATCAAACTCCCTAGTTGATCATGGATATTCCACTAGAACAATTCATCACAATAGTTCTTACAAGTTTTTGCAAACTCTTTGTTATGTAGTGTTTTACTTAATATTGAGATTTGTTGCTACTATCTTAGTACTCAAAACATTGATGTAAGCTTATACTAAAATAAAAGAAGCTAAAACAAATGTCACACCATCCGCACAATGAACACAAGATGTACACTAGGAAACCCAATATGGGAAAACTTAACCATAAGGCGAGGACTATGCCTTGCTCTTTTCTTCTTAGATATGAAATGAAAATACAAAGAAAGGTGAACTCATTATGGAGTTTCTATTGACATTGTGGTCTACATGGCTACTACAAGGTCTTATACTTCCTGTATTCTGCTCCAATATCCCACTCCCTTGCTCAACTCGACTATGGAACGATAATCAATTCAATAAGAATGGAACCCCTTCCTTTCATAACGGCTTAGTATTTAACATGTCCTAATATCCATGTATGGTTTGAGTTAGGTGTTTTTCATGCCTCAACTCTCAATTAGGGTTAGGCTTTTCGACCCTTTAGAATCTTCTTGAAAGTCCACACATGACAAGCTCCACATGTATGAGTAATGGGAGCTAATGTGGCATCCACTCGATACCATGGTGGTCAAAAGCATAGGTCTACTTGTGAGAGGCATGACTTCCTTATACAAACTTTGATTGAGGTGATCTTTGCACTATTAGAAAGATCTTGATGTGCAGAACAATGTATATAGGATGTAGATTTTGTCCTTGAATTTTTTACCCCCAAAATTGCCATTTAATGTCCCAAATGGGCTCCAAAATTTTTATGACCCTAAATCACCTAAATAGGACCTACCCCTAGAATGGGATTTATTCAATAGCTTCAATTTTTCCACTGAGAAAGTACCATAATAGATGAAAATTTATATAGTGATTCATTTTGTATCATGCCTCCCCTATTTGGGAGGCTTTTGATCTTGCATAATCTCCTCACAGACAACTTCAACGGGAGGGAGGAGTGTTATAACCCTAAATTGCACCACACATGCTTACCTGGCATCAGGCCAATTCATATCCCTTCTTTGCCAAAAACTATGCTGAACAACTCTTTGAAAATCCTTTTGTGTCAAGGCCCACACGCCATAACCCATTACTGCACGCATGTGCACGTTGGCTGACTCACAACAGCCCGCGTGTACCCAACAAAGCAAGAAAAAAAGAAAGTTTCTGATGGAACAAAAAGCTATGGGTCAGTTAACTGAAACTCCTGGCCATGCATGGTCGAGGGTTCGTCCAAAACCCTAGCTCCTTCTAGCCTATAAAAGAAGGGGTAGGGGTACTATTTGGAAGGAGGAAAAAATATAGCGAAGAAACTCTGCCCATTTACGTAATCCATTGTCCCAACCCTTTAGCCTTTCCTCATGCCAAAGGAGATTTAACGCAAAGCAGTTGAAGGATAGAAGAAGAGGAGCCCAGGATCAGGTTCAAGGAGCAGTGGCCAGTCTCAGCTTTTTTGTAAGTTGATTCACTTTCAGTAATAAAAAGAATACTTTTCCCGTCCCAATGCATGAATTGTCTATGGTTTGATTAATTTATGCTAGATTTTTAACCCTTGAGTATAGAAGTAGCATGCATGCATAGTTGTTGTTTGTCTTGAGTGCAGGTCATCTGTGGAAGGAGCAGCGCAAGCAAGTAATCAAAGAGCAATGGAGGATCTACATCGAACGTCGATAATAAGGTTGGTGGTCCTTTTCCATGCATTTACTGTGAAAAAGGGGTTTAAATATTGGGTTGTAGGTAAAAAAGTAGTTTCTTTTCGGTCAAAATATGCATGCAAGTCTGACCCTAGTTTGCTAGTCCGTAGGGTGTTTTTCCCAACAATAGAATTGGTGACCATACTGGGGAGAATACTCTTTAGGGTTCCTGGATTTATTTAAGTTTTTGGGTAGTTTAAAGATTAGGTTTTCTGTTTTTTCTTTGCCCGTCTTTTTCTGTAAGGTCTGAGCTAGCAGGGAGTCTAGTTTTCCATACCAGCTTTCCCTGAATTTTTCCTGACTGTAGTTTTTGGGACACACAGAGGTACACTCGCCCTACAGAAGGCCTGCACGCATGTACCCACGCCCTATCCTCTGACAGCCCGCGTGTGAACTCTAGCTGTAGAGATAGCAGTAGCGTGTAGGAGTTCAGAGAACCTTAGAGGCAGTCCTCCTCTTCCCTGCCAGAATTACACATTCTCAGGGGGTTTTCTGGAGTCCTGTCTGTGTCTTGCTGGTTCACAGTCCTATCTCAGATTGTCTTTTTTCGCCTTATTATTCCTTACATTATTTGTCTTTTCTATTAGAAAGAGCATCCAAGCCTTCAAGGTACCCTGGTTATCAATACCAGAGGCCCCTTCCTGGTCTAGACTGCATGTTTTCATATTTTTTCTTAGGATTTAGATATACTAGCAGCCTGTGCAAGGTCAGCCCGTGTGTACACGCCTTCTGTCACTAAAACATCACGCGTTTGCACGCGTGCTGTTTTAGTGACAGTCGCGTGCTTGGACAGGTTACTTTTTGTGCAGGGTGGGGCATTCATCCCCTCCTTTGATAAGAAGTATTCCTCTCAGGTGTTTGAGTCTAGGTTTGAACAGTCAGTAGGTTAGGTCATCTTACTCTTAGCCTGCTTTTTCTCAATTAATAGTTGACAGAAAATAAAATAAAATAAAAATTTATGGTTTTTAGACAAGCGTGAGAGTCTTTGTTTTTTTTTATTGCCATTGTGTGATTATTTACTCTGATTCTTTGCAATCTGCGCTTTAAACCAAAATTTGTTTTTCTTGGTTTTGTGCTTGTCGGTATTTTCTCTTTGTTGCTTTACTAGCACTTAAATAAAAATAAAAAAAAATCTCTTTTCATTTTCTTCTTCGGTTGAAAGGTGTGTTTCTACATCATTAGCTAGGGAAAAGTCTTTTGTTTCGTAAGTTTTTTCAGTTCACTTAAATCATAAGTAGCTCGTAGTCGAGTGAAATTCCTTTGAGTTTGTTGTATAAAATATTAGAAAAATTCAAAAAATAAATCTTTCTTTGTGAAAAGTTGTTGAAATTTTGCATTTAGTAAAAGTTTTTTTGTTTCCAGCTTTTTCATTCATTTTTGATTTCGTCTTTACACATCATCAGTTTCACCCTCATACCCCTTAACGTACGATAAAGCCATAAAATCAACGCTAATTTTAAAATCTACTAGACTTTTATGTTTGTAGGGTTCACAAACTAGTTCAGGACTAGGGCCTTGAATTAGGTTGGAGAGGAAACTCTTAAAGGCCATTCAAAACCAAACATTAGAGTCTGAGATAGGGAGTGTCTAAGTCCAGTTTCGTGGAAGTTATCCGGGACTCCCCTCTAACACAGGGGATAAACACAAGGTCGCATGCGGGAAGGTAGCGGAGATAACCCCTCCAAAGCCGGACCAATCGTAGTGGA
>JASDQU010312053.1:0-11706 GCA_032191745.1 Picea mariana | reverse complement strand
TTACACTGAAGGTGTTATTTAAGAGGAGGTTCTTCTTAGACCTTCGTTGTCTGTCCAAAGCTTATAAAAAACTACCATCTGTTCATACAAAACCAATCAATCTTATATCTCCACCTGTATTTTCCTTGACCGACTCTGAATATTCTCATTCACAGACTCCACAAAGTTGGATATACTGCAACGCTAGTCATGACCGCACTCAAAGTAGAACATGAAAGTAAATCGTGAAGTGAAATTCATGAATGATCTCCCTATAGCTTCTTTGGCATGTCTGAACATAATATTCAAGAGGTCAATCTGGGATGAGATAGAATAAAATCCTGACTTATAGTAAGTTAAAGATGTTGGTTATCCTTGGATATTCGTATGTTATCATGTTGTTCAATCTATCGGCGCATGCTTAAATTTAATCTTAGTTTTGCATTGTCATGTATGGTATTATGTAGGAAAAACAAGCAATGGTGAAGGAAACCCTCAGACATCATCCTCTGACTCCCATTTTTCTTCCTTACGAATATTTGGACTCTTGTATCGTTCCAGGGTACGAAATCCCTATAAGAGGCAGTTGTGAAGGGGAAACAAAGATCCCCTCACGATTATGAGGGTAGATCCCTTTGATTTCCAAGAAATGGTTCAATAGATCATGAGTTTCCCCCTCGAAAGTAGCAGCAAGGAGTCCCCCTCTTTGTTGAATCCACAGCCAAATTAGCCAGGCCGAATCGAAAACAATATCAATCTCTCTGTCCTATCGACTCTCGATTATTTGTCCTTGGGGTTCCCTGTTGCCATAAACGGATTATTTGGTACTCTCCCCAATTACCTGCATACAACAACCTTCTACAACAATTTAGAAGATAATTTTGTCAATTCAGTCGACACTGCAACATCTAGATCACATATTAATTCCATCGAAATTGATAAGGCTAACAAATTACAGAGTCAGGTTAACGCTTTCTCTCAAAGTGATTTATGGAATTAGGAAATGGTTCAAATTTCACAAAATTATTGTAAGTTCTTCTTCATTATCTCCAACAATATGTGGATATGGAGGTAGATTTTTGTGAACCATTAATGCACAAGGGATTTGATTTTTAGAATTTTGTAGTTTTTTCTGTATTGGTTTTGAATTCAAATCTCAACATTACTGTCAAAAATTTTCAAATTTAAAACTTATGTAAAATATGGTTCCTCTTGTTATGGCTGATAAGAGGTTTCTGCAACTTGGGAAATATGAAATTTAGTCTTGAATATTGAGATTGTGGATGCTTGTATGCCCAGTAATGAACTTAGGCACAAAATCTACATAAATTCAAGCTTAGCTTAGTTTGTAAAGTACAACCGTCACTCAAATAATTTGAGCTTTCATTTGTTAGAAGGAAAATATCTTTAAAAACCTTTCTACCCAGACATGATAGTTGCATGTTTTATGAATTGTCATGATTGGTAAATTTTTCACTACATGAGATGTCATCAATTATGTGTAACATCATGTTTTGTTGTTTTATGTAAATATTGCAGACTTGATTTAACATCACATTCCTGTAATACACATAAATTAGTGATAAAAGAGAGTAGTGAAGTAACTAGCATAGATGCTAACTCGCGGCTGAACGCCGAAAGGGCGGACAGTTGAAATCCATGGCGAAAATGAAACAAGCATAGAAAATGAAATGCACAGGCAGCCAGAAAATAAAACATTTGGATAGTTGAGGAAATCTAAATGGTAATCTGAAAGGTTAATCAGTTAAACGTGGCAATCATATAGTGTTACAGTAATTTCTTAATATCATTTGATAAATGTTAAAAAGTAAACAAGGTAACGGATGCATTCAGAAATACAAGGAAGTTATGAAGAGTAAATCACATTCATTGATTTGGGAGGACGACTAAGAATATCCCAGCATCTTCAATTGTTAACCATAAGATTAGAATTTTAGATTAAAAGCTGATTAATTGTGCTCATTGTCAATAGGTATACGCCTTTCGGCGTAATAAGGAATATCTCTGTCCTATTTTTATTTGACCAAAATATGAAGCTATGATCAGATGTTTTATTTTTGTTTGATCAAAAGATGAAGCTATTAGCGGTGGAACCCTTCATTTAAGAAATATATCTTTGATCCTTATCTAATTAGACGACTACTCATCCAACTCCAGTTAATTATCAATAAAGGTATGACTGGTTGGTGGGTTGACTAAAACTCTATCATCTACTTTTAGATGGCCTCATTAAGACATGTCAAAGGATAAAACACAGTGAGTGGTAGTCTTCAAGGAAGGAATCCTCCTTTTCGGCAGTACAAATAAAAATAATGATAGAGATTATGGAGGAAGGAATCTTTATTTATCATAAGTTTTGTTTTTGTTGGACCAAAATTTGAAGCTATGAGTGGTGGAGCGAGTCATTTCATTAAGAAATCTATCTGTGATGGTACAAAGAGAAGTAATTGTTTTGTTGTATCATTCAAAGCTTTGTAAGGAATGGTTGAATCCTTGAAAAATTATAGGATTTATCTCTTGGAATTGGGTTTTTGGTTCGATAACCTTAGAGAGAAGGTTTTCTAGAGCATTGACAAAGCGAGATATTATTCTTTGCTTGGGATCGTTGTGCTGAGATTTCTTCATGTGCTCTATGTGAAGTTAAAAAATTGATATGTTGTAAATGCTTTCTCTGAAATTTCCATTATTTTTGAGATACATAAGACTTGATATTTTTTAGGAAAATACATGGAAATTGCTTATATTAAATAGATGTCATGAGCATGTATTGGATAGATGTCATCCACTTCAATGTTTCCTATCCCATGTTTTAGGGGTATGCTAGTTAAATATATTTAATAAGCATCATATATATATACGAGAACTAAAACAAAAAAACCTATATAAACTCATCATACTCATCATTTTTAAACACGTATCATATGAACCATATAAATGCATATTTATAAACTCAACATATAGACAGAGCATATAAACGCATTATATATATTTAAAATCGTGCATCATGTAATAAAAAAACTTCACATATATACACGAATTAAAATATGTTAATTTATAAGAAGCATATAAAAAGACATTTAAAAAAAGTAAATTGAAATATATATATAAAGCATGATATAAAAAATAAACATAAATATAAATGAATTAAATGCAACATATTTTAGAAAAACACATGCATTTCTCACAATCTTTTATATGTTGTTTTATTACTTTCTTTTGATCTAGTACCCTAATAAATTTAATTTGGGTTTTGCATGTAAATTGAAAAATATCACGCACGAACCTTTGTAGTACAATCAACCTTTAATCGACCCTTAAAGGTTTCTGAGAAAATGGCCATTAAACTGTGAACAAGTGTATGGTCACCATCTATTCTTGGGCATCTTTCGGCTTCAGAAAGTATTGTGTAACACATTCTATGAAAACAAAAACAAAATTTTCCCAAGTATATTTGGAATATGTGAAACATGGCTATAGCTTACCTTATCCAACAAGTTGAGGCCGCACCTGTATGAGGCCACAGGCCACAAAAAATAAAAATAAGTGTAAAAGTTATGTAATACAAACATTTATGTAATGAGACATTCATTTGTCCATTGAATGATTTCTCTAAAAAAATAACAAATGCTTGAAAACCTAACCTCGACATTGAACACTTGGGGAAATGTTTCTGATCTTCCAATTTCTTTCTGATCTTCCAATCGTCGATTTAGCTCAACAAGATGATCAATCCATGTCTTTGTACTTTATGTAGTGGATTTATTCCTATATTCTATGGATTCTATCACGAGACCTTAAATACACTCAATGCGAGATGCCACTGAATGCAATTTTTAAATCATGACCTTCTTCCACCTGCAATTGTGTTTTAGGATGCCTGGCATCCTCTATTACCAAGCCTATGCTTCAATGAAATGCATCCTCCATTACCGCACACAATAACTCATCTATTAATGTATGCAACAGGTTTGAACGCAGGATAAAGGTGGCATCAGGCCATGATGCGATGATTCACATCCCACCTATCCTAGGTTTATATGATACGTGTCATCCATGGTAATGAGGTTGACGCCAGGTTTATATGATACGTGTCATCCATGATAATGAGGTTGAGGTAGTGTCTCCTAATCACCCAAACATGGAAATATAAAGTTGCATACATATTAATTATTTTTAAATAAGGGATGTATTTATAAATGCAAGTAAGTTATGAATATTAAATCTCATTTATTGATTTGGAAGGACGACAAAGAATATGCCAACATCTTCCATTGGTAGTCATAATATTCAAATTTATAATTAAAATATCACTAAATGTGTCATTTTCCAATAATTGTACACCTATGGACCTAAATATACTAACATAACCAAAATATGTTTCATATATATTAAAAAAAACTAAAGATATAGAATAAGTGTCAACAAAGGAATTCGGCCTTCACCATTATTGTGTCACGAAAGTTGAGAAAATAAAACATGTACACATTTTAATTGTAAGGCACTCTACTTGGAACGTTGATGCAGGTCTTGGAATTAGCCTTCAGAAACACTGAATTTGGAATCGTTCCATGGGCTATGAAATTGTCACACATTGATCAAAATAATGTTTATAATTAATAATATGAAATGAATATCCCATACACCATAGAGGGTTTGTGAATAAACTTGAATAGACCAATAAAATAAGACCAATAAAAACTAGCCTAGCCACTTAACCCGTAGTTGATGAACGCTAAGAGGGGATGATGTCTTTTTGCTCAACATTTTGTCTCCCCTCATCTTGCAGCTTGCATTTTCTTTGCGGGATTATAGATGTCGATGAACACATCAAAAGAAAGCACTCCAAACCAATTTGGAAAACCATGTGGCCCAAGATGGCCAGCATATTGTGGTGACTGATTTGTGTTGGAAATATTAACTACAAGTCGTGAGCTTTATGCTTATGCAGACTTAGTCTGTCAGACACATTAAGAAAGAGTGTTAGCGGGATTTTATTTAATGATCTGATATTTATATTTCTCGATCTCTATTATGCAGATGAGACTCAGTCAAAATTTATTGTCGTCTTAATTGCTTTTAGTCATCTTACTTCTACAAGATTTGTTTGGTCTCGGTCTATATAAGTCTGAGTTCGTAGGAAGTTGATATAGCAAATAGAATAGAACAGAGAAAATATTCGATAGTTAGCAAACAACAACGGTTGTGTAAGGAGTCTTAGAAGTCTAAGAGCTCAAGCTATGTCTTTTGTAAGTTGCATAAGTTGTTCATAACTCATTGGAGAAGAAGCTCATCTTAGTTATTGTATTCTATATTAGTGTGCAACGTTGAAGCTCATAATATATTAAGTCATTCATGTGTTGATGTATTGTTGAGTTTCTGTTGTGAAAATATCTTCTCTTTGTTTATGCTCAAGCTTAAGTTCATATTTTATGTGCTGAGAGTAGCACAATTACAAGAAAATGTTTAGTGTTATCATCACAGTGCGCAGTCTTTTGTAACTGCACTGTGCAGAAGTTTTGTCTGTGCATTGTAGATCTGAGATCTTGTATCAGAGAAGGTTTATGAGAGCAATTTTTATCAAAGTAAGTTTCAAAGAGAAACAACTCTATTGTAAGGTGAAATCATGGCTTCTACCTCAAATCTGCATCCTCCCACTTTTACAGCAAAAAATTATGAGTTATGGTCCTTAACCATGAAGGCGTTACTTCGGGGTCAGGATGTATGGGAGATATTTGAAAATGGCTATGTGGAATCAATAGATCAGGAAACATACAATGCACTCACACAAGATGAAAATGATTCTTTGAAAGATCAATTGAAGAAGGATGTAAACGCGATGTTTTACATACATCAAGCCATGCATGAGAGAATAATCCCAAGATTTGCATCAGAAAAGAAATCGAAGGAAGCATGGGACATACTTCAAACTTATTATCAAGGTATGGATAAAGTCAAGACTTCAAAACTACAAATTCTTAGAAGAGATTTTGAAACTTTGTCAATGAAGGATTCAAATTCAGTAAATTCATTTTACACTCATGTTATTGGCCTGATAAATTAGATTAAGTCTCATGGTGAAACCATAGAGGATGGAAAGGTTGTTTAGAAGGTACTTAGGAGTCTTCCTCCTAAATTTGATACCCTTGTTGTGACCTTAGAAGAGAACAAAGATTTGAGTCAATTTATCTATGGGATCCATTAGAGAGATTCCTGCTCGGGTACGACGGGAAGCAACCTTTAGGGTAGGGAGATCTCTTTGCGGGAGAAGAATCCACATAACACAGTAGAGGGATTGCGAATCGATTCATGTAGTAGAAGGTCGAAGAGACAGGCAGCCTTAAGCTTCATGTACGAATTCTCCATTTCTGGGTAGTGTACTTCCTTCTTTCAGCTGACAGACATTCCGAAAACAACCTTCGCCTTGCAAGCTACGGGCCGCCCTTACCTGTAATGTAAACCCGAACTAATACGAGTTAACAAGGTAAAGAGTTACAAGGTAAATCCTTCGCCGAGGAAATAAGTGGCTGCTGGTCATTAATTATATATATAATTACACTTTCTACTGATTTCTTTTCTCTCTAGTTACCGAAAGCGCTTTATTTCTTCTCCTCAAAGAGCATAGCGAAGGGTTGGGATAACCTGGAGAACCTCAATAATAAGAGGCAAAGAGGGATTCGATCCATTCCGATACGATCTCACTGGTACTTTTCCGGTACGATTTGACATAGAATTGAGGAGAGAATTGGTCACAGTTGCAAGCCTCCCTTATTAATCATGAACACAGATTGAATAGGTCAAATATTTCATTAGAAAATGCATTTTTCGTGTAGTCATCTATAATTCGTGGAAGACAAAGGGGGGAAGGTAACTCTATAGGCAGAGGAAGAAATTTTTCTAGAGGTGGACGAAGTAGCATTCCTGGAAATACTGGTGGAAGAGGTCAAAATCCAAATAACAGTCAACCAAGTAATTGCAAATTTTATAAATCAAAGATCCAGTGCCATTATTGTTAAAAGTATGGAAATTATGCATATGAGTGCAGAAAGAGATAGTATAATCAGAACAAGCAAGGTCAATATCAGTCAAACAATGCAAACAGTACCTCCAACCCTATGTTTATGGCACATGTTCAAGCAATGCCTATAGTCTCACTAGTTGAATGCAATGTTTCTCAAGAAAGTTCATGTGACATATGGTATCTAGATTTAGGCTGCAGTAATCACATGACAAGAAACTTAGAGTTGTTTTCTAGTTTGGATAATTCATTCCAAACTAAAGTTACACTTGGAGTAGATATCCAATTCACTGTCTTAGGCAAAAGCAATATTAACATTTTAACTAAACGAGAAAAAAAAATTATGCCTGATGTATATAATGTTTTTGGTCTAAAGCATAACTTAATGAGCACGGGACAATTATTACAGAAAAGATACATAATCTACATGGAAGATGATCAGTGTGTGATTATGGAAATATATCCAAGCAATTGGCTTATTGCAAGAATTCAGATGACAAGCAATGAAATGTTTCCATTAACATTGAAGCTACCCATGAAGAGAAATACATCGCAAGATATCTATGACACAAAATATGCACAGTATGACACTGCATTCAAAGTATAAAGTGGAGTAAGTGTGCATAGTTACAAGGAAGAAAAACCTACTGCACATAGTTTCAAGAAAGAAGAAGACAGTGGCGCAGAGATGCAGAAAACATTCCAATCTGAAGTACAGGATGATTCCTTATTATGGCATTTAATATTCAAACATTTGAACTTTGGTGGTATGAAGCTGCTACATACAAAGGATATGATGAAAGGTTTGTCATTGATTGAAAAATCAGAAAGAATATGTGAACAGTGCATCTTTGGAAAGAAACATAGAGATTCACTCCACTTGGCAAGTCATACAGAGAAAAATATCCACTGGAAATTGCGCATTCATATATTTGTGGACCAATGCAAACAACATCTATAGGAGGCAGTACTTATTTTCTTACATTTATTGATGATTTCTCAAGAAAAACATGCATTTATTTCCTAAAACATAAATCTGACGCATTGGGATTTTTTTAGCATTTCAAATCACTTGTAGAGAAGAAAAGTGGTCATTATATCAAGGTTATAAGAACTGATAGAGGAGGTGAATATGTTTCAAGAGAATTTCATAACTTTTTTAAATCTCATGGCATTTACAAGCAATTCACTTTGTGATATACACCACAACGGAATGGTATCATAGAGAGAAAGAATTGAACCATCATGGAAATGGAGTGCAGTACGTTGGCAGCCAAACTTTTGTCAAATGAGTATTGGGCTAAGGTAGTAGCAAATGCAGTATACATTATGAACAGATTCCCAACAAAGAGTGTGAGAAACAAAATAACTCAAGAAGCCTCAACAGGATTGAAGCATAATGTGACACACTTAAAAGCATTTGGTTGCGTCGCATATGCACATGTTCCAGATGAGCTGAGAAAGAAATTAGACAACAAAGGATAAAAATATATATTTGTTGGATACTATGAAGATACAAAAGCATACCAACTGTATGATCTTATTACAAGGAAATTCATAATCAATCGCAATGTTCAATTTGTAGAGAATGAAGCATGTGATGGGAGTATAGAATGAAAATTCAAAATCATTGATGTTATTGGGCATGATGACACAAAGGAAGAATTTGTTCAAACACTAGTTATAATTCAGTGTGCGGTTCCTTCTACACCTGGAACTGCAACACAAATCCCAACTCAAACTACTCCAGTGAGATCTGCAAGTGTGCAGTCTACAACTAGAGCACAACAAACTCCAGCAAGCAGTCCAAGTAGTTCTACATCTCCAGATCCAACATTAGCAAGTATGTTTCCAAGAAAGACAACAAGTATGTGCGACATCTATAATGTTGACAAAGCAAAATCTTTTCCATTTTTTGCTCTATTTCACAAATAAATGATCCATTAACTTTTGAAGAAGTTCTTAAAGATGATGTATGGGCACAAGCCATGGATGAAGGAATTAAATGCATAGAGAATAATCAAACATGGAAATTGGTAGATGTACCTAAATACAAGGATGTGATAAGTTTCAAGTGGATTTATAAGACCGAGCAAGATGCAAAAGGAAATGTGCAAAAGCACAAGGAAAGGCCAGTTGCAAGAGGGTTTACACAGAAAATTGGATTTGATTTCAATGAAACATTTGTTTCAGTTACACGCATGGACACAATCAGAACTGTGTTGTCCATTGTTGCGCAGAAAAAATGGCATGTTTATCAAATGAATGTAAAGTCAGCATTTTTGAATGGACATTTAGAAGAAGAAGTGTATGTGGAACAACCAAAAGGCTATGAAATTCTAGGACAAGAGAACAAAGTATACAAATTGAAGAAGGTAATGTATGGATTAAAGAAAGCTCTGAGAGCTTGGTACAATTGTATAGATTCCTACCTTACTTAGAATGTATTTCAGAGAAGTGAATGTGAGCCAACACTGTACATCAACACAAATCAACAAGGTAATATGTTAATTGTTTTCTTATATGTAGATTATTTGATTTTTATAGGTGATTTTGGCATCGAAGAATTTATGTCAGTCACGAAGGATGAGTTTGAAATGATTGATTTGGGGCTTATGAGATATTTTCTGGGTATTGAAGTTCACCAGTACAAAGATGGTATATTTATTTCACAATCTAAATATGCACATGAAATTTTGAAAATATTCAACATGATAAATTCCAAACCATCCCCAACACCTATCATAACAAGATTGAAGTTAAGTAAGGAAGATTAAGGGTCCAAAGTGCATCCCATTCTGTTTAATTAAAAGAATGGTAGGCGGTCTTATGTATATGACAGCAACAAGGCCTGATATTCTGTATGGAGTGAGCCTAATTTCAAGGTTCATGGGAACTCCAAAAGAATCACATTGGAAGGCAGGAAAATGAATTAAGAGATAGGTGAATGGAACAAAATATTTTGGCATTATCTATTCTACTTTAGAAAATTTTAGACTTATTGGATACACTGACAGTGATTGTGGAGGAAACATAGATGACAGGAAAAGTACCTCTGGGTACACATTTCATTTTGGAATAGGTACAGTTTCATGGCCATCATGGAAGCAACACATTCTGACTCTTTCTTTAGTAGAAGCTGAGTACGTCACAGCTACAAGCACAACTTGTCAAGTTGTTTGGATGAGAAGAATGTTAAAATATTTGTTGCAGGAACAAAAGGAACCATAATTTTGTGACAACAATTCAACCATAATTTTATCAAAGAATCATGTTTTTCACAAGAAAACCAAACACATTGCTACAAGGTATCATTTT
The DNA here is from genome assembly GCA_032191745.1 of Picea mariana. Taxonomy (NCBI): domain Eukaryota; kingdom Viridiplantae; phylum Streptophyta; class Pinopsida; order Pinales; family Pinaceae; genus Picea; species Picea mariana. Next base: position 1,373 of record JASDQU010312053.1, on the reverse strand, counting down.
ATCAGAGAATTGGTAAATAACAAAGAAAGGTCAAAAGAACAAGTCACAGATATATTCACAAAAGCTTTGGTGAGATATGCATTTCAAAAAATGCGTAGTTGTCTAGGAGTCGGCGCAGTCGCAGATGTTTGACAGTTCATGTCAATTCAATTTTTGATGTAAATTTTGTATTTTGTAAATTCGCCTACTTATATTTAAGGGGAAGTGTTGGAAATGTTAATTACAAGTAGTGAGATTTACGCTTACGCAGAATCTATTTGTCAGACACCTCAAGAAAGAGTGTTAGTAGGAGTTTATTTAATGAGTCGATCTTTATCTTTCTCAAGCTTTGTTATTCAGATGAGAGAGTCAGTAGAAATTTATTGTCGTCTTAATTATTTTTAGTCGTCTTACTTCTATAGGAAGTTTTTGGTCTCAATATATATAGGTTTGATTTTGTAGGTAGTTGATATAGCAGATAGAATAGAACAAAGAGAAGATTTGATAGTTAGAAAATAGTGTCAGTTGTGTAAGGAGTTTGAGAAGTCTGAGAGCTCAAGCTATGTGTTTTGTAAGTTGCAGAAGTTGTTCAAAATTAATTGGAGAAGAATCTCATCTTAGTTATTGTATTATGTATTAGCACGCAACGTTGAAGCTCATAATATATTAAGTCATCTATGTGTTGATGTATTTCTGAGTTTTTGTTGTGAAAATATCTTCTCTCTATTTATGCTCAAGCATAAGTTAATAGTTTATGTGTTGAGAGTAGCGCAGTTACAAGAAAGTGTTTAGTGTTATCGTCACAACGCACGGTCTTTTGTAACTGTGTTGCACAGAAGTTTGTCTACACATTGTAGATCCGAGAATTTGGTGGGCCAGTGCTTGGGATGGGGTCACAAATTGTTTCTCTAGAAACCATATTGCAGTGATTGAATCATATACAAAGGAGATCTCACAATTGGATTCTCGAAGGATAATGCCATAGATCTAATAGCAAGTCTTGGCACACAGTCCTGTAAATGCTAACCTTATACCATATCTACTACAAATAGATATTCAAAAAAGAACAGAAAAGATACAATTGAAAATATAAACATTACACAAATATTTTTCCCTTGGAAACCCAAACCGGGAAAACCAACATATTCTATATTCATTCATAGTGTTACAATGTTTACAATACAATATACATATAGGAGCCAGCGGCATCCAAAACCCTAACCCAATGACATGGATTAGTCCAAAACCCTAATTCCTTAACCGGAAATAGAAAACCATCAACAAAACCCATGTGCCGAAAAACCACCTAAATACATGACACGTTTCTCGAGGCATAATTTTTTTTAACACATACCCAACATTCTCCCACTTGTTGTTTTCTTTGCATACAGGGG
>JASDQU010312050.1:0-13560 GCA_032191745.1 Picea mariana | reverse complement strand
AGGGTTACTACATTATTGTTTAGGACTTGAAGTTAAGTGTTAACAAAATAGGATTTTCATCCCACTAGCAAAGTAGGGTTCAAAATTCTTAAACAAGTTAAGAATGGAAGATTGAAATACTAGAAAAAAAATAATGGATGTAAACTTAAAACCTTTGAAAGATGATAAATCAGAGATGGTTAATGAATTGTTATATCATCGACTTATAGGAGGATTAATATAATTGTTTACAATAGCCAGACAAAACATAACTTTTGCATTTCGTATGTTGTCAAGATTTTTAAGCTATTCTAGGCAATTGCATTGGAATGTAGCTAAAAACAAGTTCTTAGGTATATCAAAGGTACCTCGCAATTTGGTATTGTACCTGAGAATAAAGAAAATTTCAAGTTGAATGTTTTTTCAAATGAAAACATGGCAGGTGATATGAACAAGAGAATTTCTACAAGAAGTTATTATTTTACTCTCAGTAGTGAAGCGAATTCACAGACAAGTAAAAAACAATCTTGAGTTTCCCTTTCAACCATTAAAGTAGAATGAAAATTAGAAAATATGGTTATGTAGGATATTATGTTATTTGGAGATTCAATAAATGTAGCCAACAACTTTACATGATAATTAAATTACAACCAAGATGAAAAAAAATCCAATCTACCATGAAAATAAAACATGTAGAAATTAATCATCATTACATTAGAAATAAAAACATAATGAAGAGAGAGAATCAATTTATTGTTAGTCCTGAGATGAAGTAGCAAGATTCTTCATTGAGGCACTGAACAAAGATAGGTTTGAGAAACTCTAGGACATGTTATGAGTAATGGAAAATAAAAGAATCATTAAAATGGGATGTTAGACATTGTAATGTTTAATTTATCTAAGGACAATAATAAACATGATGTATCTCAGAATAATGATGTGATGTAAAGTAATAAAGTGAGAAATAAGTCATGTGAAATTTAAGTTAGTGTAATATTAAATAGATTAGGTGATATATATATATATCAAATTGGTGTTTGAGACGCCCTTGTTTGTCGGAAAAGGGACCCTATCTACACATTGATTTGACTGCTAAAGTCTATGGAGGTGTACATACCCTACCCCTTCTAGATTTGAACTTGTGACCTCCAAGGAGGAAATACATGTTCTTAACCATTAGGCCCACTCAAGTTGTACTCTTGTATGTAATTTCTAAGCACAATGATATAATACAACCTCTCATATTTATATATTTTTGTCTCTTTATATATTCTTTGTATTGTAGTTTAATATTAACAAAACTAACTCTTTATAGAGCCATTATGATTGGTCCTCTTGTAGTCAAGTTATATGGAATAATTCTAGAAAAAAAATCAACTCATGGTTAAAAATCCATTGAAAAGGGATAAAGGTCAAGATAGTTCAGAAGTTATCATTCAATTGTGGACCACTTAATTACTTTTTGTATTATTTCCATCTCTTATGTTGATTTGTTAACTTTAAGAAGACTTTTAATATGATGCCTAGAAATAACCATCTCATGGAAGAGATTAGAATATCTAAAGGTTCCTTTTGGGTTCAAATATGTTGTGATAAGGTTGTACATCAATTAATCACTAAATTCAAGAATATGAGGGTTGGTAAGAAGAAATTAATTGAAATATAAGGGTTTTAAGAAAGTTTTTCCTTTGTCCCCTAAACTTTTTGGTATTTATATTGACAAGTTAGACACATGTTTGAAAGAATCATGTTGTCAATACTTTGGTTGGGATAGTCATCATCATTCTTCTTTACATTGACAATATTGTTGTTTTTACAAGGTGTTTGTCTCATCTTGGCAAGTAACCAAGAATTTTAAAATATTTATGTTTTAACTTTGGTATGTCAGTAAACACTGATGAGAAAAAGGTTATGATTATCAAATCCAAGAACATTGGTTATCCTAAATTTGTTTATGACAATAACTTGGAAAAAATTACTTCATACAATGTCTTGGAGTTGAGTCTTGACCTTCATCAAAAGCTTAGTGGGAACTATAATGTTGATAAAATGATTAATAGAGGATGGAAAGTCTATTTTGGTCTTGAGAACAACTATAAAGCAACATATTTTTTGTATTAAAAAACTTCTTTGGCACACTTTTACTCTAGTTATATGGATCTAAAATTTGGGGTTGCAACATTTCTAGAAAACCTTGGAGGAAAAACCATCAAATTCACATGCATTTTATAATCTATAATTGATCTGGATTTAGGATCAGAATGAACTGATTATAGATTGAATACCATAAACACAGAGATAGGAAGAATAACACAAATATTCAGTGAACAATATCTTCTATTAAATAATGAAATAGGTTGAAATTGTAAAACTGCAGAACTTAAACTTGCTCGAACGGTGGTAGCTATCTCTGAGAAGAGATGTGGCTGATACACGCATCTGTCTTAGCCGAATGGATCACAATGAGGCTCCATATTCCCTTTTCATATTACTCATGAATTCCAAAACCCTAGACATCCAAAAACCTAACCCTAGAAGGTGAAACACCAAAAGTAAGTTGGTGTAATTTGATACCTCAACTTCCTAGGGTCATAACTTTTGAATACAACCATCGTTTTAGGTGCATGATAGCCCGTTGGAAAGGTCTTTCAAAGAGCTACACATTTCGTTGTTAGACTCTGATTCCGTCTACAATCTAACTATGGCGAGTTAAAAAAACAATGTTTAGGGCCTCAAAGCAGCCCTGAAAGTACAACAAGATGTGCTGACATGAAAACATACAAAATAGGCCAGTTGGATTAGGCGAGAGGCCACCCGTATCCACATAGAGAATGTGGGAGTCTTCAGACAGCCCCAGAAGTGTAGAACTCACAATTATAAAGCAGTACAGAAAGACGTGCTGAAAAAAATGGACACGAGGGGCCATTTGGAATAGGTGGGTGGCCACCAATATCCATCTGGATCAATCCTCCCCCCTTAGGAAGAAATGGTCTCCATTGCATTGATTTCCCCCATCAGGTGAGGAAACTTCTACTGGATTTGGCCCCGGGTGAGCCACTTGCCTTGATATAGGAGTTTCCCTGCCTTGACAACCCGATAAACCTGGATCTATTGTTGGTGAGTGCCCTTTCCCTATGTGTACACTATCTGATCGGTGGATGCTTATTCCATGCAATCAGGGTTGAGATCTATTGGTTTCATTTGTTCGACGATCTCATAGGTGTCCAATAATGGTGGAAAATATGGTCGAAGGAGGTCCACATTGAATACTGGATGCAAACCAAGGAAGGGTGGAGTGTTGAGCTCAAAAGAATTTCTACCTACAACCTTGGTGATAATGTAAGGCCCATAACGAAGTGGTCGAAGCTTTAGATGGGGCCCAATGAGATGATCCTTCTGCAAATGTAACCAGACTTTGTCACCAAACTGAAACTAGAGTGGTACCCTGTGTTTATCATGGTGTTGCTTGTACTTAGCATTGGATTTCTGCAAAATCTCTTGGACCTATTGGAGGATGTGTTGAATCTTCTCAATGAATCTGGTGGCTTTGTCGACCATAGATTGATCAAGGGAAGAGTGTGTATGTGTGGTGGCAAGAGGAAGTGCAACATCAATGGGTCCCAAGGGTTGGAATCCCAGACCCACCTGAAATGGGCTATGGCCAGTGGAACTATGGAGAGTCATGTTGTAATTGTGTTGGACATATGGAATACTCTTGTCCCATGGATGAGGATGCTTAGAATTGTACGTGCGCAGGATGTGCACAATCATCTGATTGATGACATTGGTTTTCCCATCGGTTTGGGGGTGGAAAGAAGTGGATTTTGTGAGCCTGGTGTCCAACAGAGACTAGAGACTCAACCAAAAGGTGTTGAGGAACCTGTTGTCTCGGTCAACGATGATGGTCTGTGGTATCCCAAAGTGAACCCAAACTTGTTCGAAGAAGAGCTTGGTAGTATCGGTCATTGTGACAGACTTCTTGTAGGATATGAGGATGGCCATATTTGAAAACCGATCAACGACCACAAACACATAGTCATTTCCGTGCTTGGTGGAAGGAAAACCAGACATGTAATCCATGGAGATGGACTCCCACGGATTCTCAAGAATAGGTAGAGGGATGTATAAGCATTTCTTCTTGATTATCGGGTTGGCAATGGCACGGACAGTGCAAGATTTGATATACTTGTTGACGTCCAGGTGAATTTTTGGCCAATAAAAATGTTTCTGAAGGATGGCCACAGTTTTCTCTATGCCAAAATGTCCTGCCAACCTACTGCAGTGGGATTCCCAAATCAGCTTTGCACACTCGCTTGTAGGAAAACAGAGATGGCCCAGGTGGCATAAGAGTTAATCCTTAATGTGAAAATCAGTGACAGTGGCACCTATACCCAAGAGTTGATATGTGGTGGAGAAGTTTGGATCTTCCTGGTAAAGCTGGGGCCACTCCGATGTTTCATGTCCACAAGAATGGAGCATAGTGGTAAGTGCAGCCACAGGAGGTCGACTGAGGCAGTCAACGACATGATTGGAGATACTTGTCTTATACTTGATGTTGATAGGAATTTTTGCATGTAGGTGGACCACTTTTGATGGTGGTCATTTTGGAATTTCCCCTTGTGTCTGTATGAACTGCAGAGGCTTGTGATATGTGTGTATGATCGTCTATGTCCCTAGAATGTAATGTTTCCATTGACGACAGGATTTTACAATGGAATGCATTTCCTTATCATAGGTGGGGTATTTACGGACAGTATCAGAGAGTTTCTCACTATGGTATGCCACTGGATTCCTGTGTTGAGTGAGAACTGTGCCCACAGCATAGTCAGATGCATTAGTCTCAATATCGAATGGTTGTTGTAGATCGGGCAAGGAGAGTACTAGATTTGAGCACAAATAATGTTTCAAATCTTCAAATGCTCATTGCTTCTCCTTCCCCCACACGAACTTGGCCCTACCTCTATCCTTAGTCACCTGGCTAAGAGCCCAGGAAATATGGGAGAATCCCAACACGAACTACCGGTAAAAAATGGTGAGTCCTAGGAAGATCTAAAGCTCAGTCAGTGTGGTCGGGGCTGGACAGTCACAGATGACTTGGATCTTAGCTATATCAACATGTACCCCATGCTCATCAACAATGTAGCTCAGGTATTGGACCTTGTTCATTCCAAAAGAGCACTTTTCCAAGTTGGCATAAAGCTTTTGCTACCGTAGAGTGCTCAAAACCTATTGAATATGATGCATGTGCTCCTCCCATGTTCTGGTGAAGATGAGGATGTCATCCAAATATACTACCACAAAGGAGTTGGTGAATGGTCTCATTACATCGTCCATAAACCTCATGAAAGTGGTTGGTGCATTTGTTAATCCAAAGGGCATGACTAGCCATTTGTAGAGACCTTCCTTAGACTTGAAGGTTGTCTTCCAGACATTCATTGGTTCGATGGGAACCTAGTGGTAGCCAGACTTCAAGTCAATATTGTTGAATAAATTTTCCCCCTTGAGTTCGTCAAGAAGGTAATAAATCCTGGGAATGGGATAGTGGTTCTTGACTATGATTTTGTTTAAGGATCTGTAATCAATGCATATTCGCCAAGTCTTGTCCTTTTTCTGCACCAGTACAATCGTGCTTCCGCAAGGGGAGGAGATGGGTCTCATGTGCTCCTTTTCAAGAAGCTCTTGGATCTGACACTTGATTTCGTCATTCTCCATCAGCGAGCATCGATAGACCAGTCCATTAGGTAGTGCTGCATTGGGGGTTAGATAATTTGGATGCTTGACTTGGCAGTCTGTCGGTACCCATGCAGCTGAGACGAAGATGTCTCTGTATTCTCCCATGATCCCATCCACTTGCTTATGCTACAAAGAGTGGTGTTGTGTAGAGGTCATAGATGTGGTGATGGCCTTCTGCTTACTATGAGCACGAATCACAAAGAAGATGAACTTCCCAGTCTGTGAAATGACCTTACTGCATTTCTTGGCAGAGATTAAAGAAATAGCAGTAGGTGGTGCCACCTCTAGAATCCTGTACAATTATCTACCCAAAGTAATAATAAAATTGCGGGGTCTAGACTCATACACAGCATGACACTCCCACAAATATGGTTGTCCTAAAATAACATCACAAACTTCAAGGGGAGAAATATCACACAGTACCTCATCGTTGAAAGGCTTGATGTCGTAGGACAGATGGCACTATTGGCTGACACAGAGATCTCTTCCTTGACAAAGCCAGTCGTTAGTGTAGGGTTGTGAGTGTGGTGTCGTTGGCAGGTTCAACCTCTCGATGACCTTTTCTGAAATCAGATTCTTCTAACTACCGTTTTTTATATTGAAGTGAATCGGAGCCCCCTTGACCCAAATCTGTGAGTGAAAGAGGCGTTCCCCTTCCTCTAGTTCTTTCGGTTCACTTGGCCAGACTTTGGTGGTAGCGACCATGAAACTGGGTTTAGCATCGATAATTTGCTTCCCTCCTTCGGGATCTGACTCAGAATCAGAATCGGCCTTTGACTCGAAAGCCTTCAGGTCAGCCACGAGGGATTGCTTGAAGCGACATTTGTCATTGTTGTGCCAAGGAATTTTATTGTACTCACACCATTTTCTCGTGTCCTACTTCGTCTTCTCATTGCCCTTCTTGTATTGCGGTATGGACAGATTGTCCTGAGGGTGACCATCGTGACTTGGTCCCCTGCTGTGTGGGTTGGGGTTGCCTTTGCCCTGATTCGACTGTGAGGGGTTTGCATATCCAAACTCTCGTCGTTACTGCTTAAATTTATGCTCGATCTTGATAGTGTATCTATAAGTTGTGCCCAATGAGGCGATGTCCAGGAAATCCATTTATGTTTGAATGTATCTATGCAAATAGCCACGGTATTTGAGCACCAGATGACACTCAGAATATTTGATACCCAATTTGGTGCGGAGGGTATGGAAAATATTGGTGAAGTCTGGTATTTTCTGGTCCCTTTCTTGACATAGGGTGGTCCATCTGGTGTACTGGTCCTCATAGCTTCCAACAGGGTAGTATTGTTCTTTAATGGAATCCCGGAAGGAATCCTAAGTAGAGGCCACCACAAAAGTTTCACATTCCTCCACGACCCTTTGCTTAGAGTAGGTATCCCACCAGTATTTAAGATGGGGAACAACCTTGAGGAGTGCAAAAGTGATATTTTCCCAATCGAAAAAATTGTGGACTGAAAAATATCCTTCGAGCAGATTTAACCATTTATCTACAACATCTACATCTATCAGTCCTTCAAATAATGGAATATCAAAATTTGCATGTACCTTGAAGGGGTTGCACGGCCGCCTGATGAAGATGCTTCTCCCGTGGGCAACCATCGAAGGATCTGCGTGAAGTTGTCCATCATTTCGTTCATTTGTCGTGCGAGGGCTTCCTCAAGAAACATTTTAATAGGATCTCTTGCTCCATCATCTTTATTTTCGTCTCCTATGATTTGTTGTCGGGCTCGGCATGGATGATCTGGTAATGGCTCGATCGGTTCGAGTCCCAACTTCTTGTACCCAGACCTTGTCGGGGACATGCACGAAGAAAAATAAATGAAGAGCAGACTGCTCTGATACCACTAATCCAGATTTAGGAGTGGAACGAACTAATTATAGACCAAATACTATAAACACAGAGATAGGAAGAATAACACAAATATTCAATGAACAACACCTTCTATTAATTAATGAAATGGGCTGAAACTGTAAAACTGCATAACTGAAACTTGCTCGAATGGTGGCAGTTATCTTTGAGAAGAGATGTGGCTACTATGCGCATCTGTCTAAGCATAATGGATCACAGTGAGGCTCCATAGGCCCTTTTGATATTACTCATGAATTCCAAAACCCTAGACATCCAAAAACCTAACCCTAGAAGGTGAAACGCCAAAAGTCAAGTGGTCCCTATTGGTAAGTTGGTGTAATTTGGTACCTCAACTTCCTAGGGCATAACTTTTGCATACGACCTTTGTTTTAGGTGCGTGATAGCTCGTTGGAAAGGTATTTCAGAGAAATAAACATTTCGCCATTGAACTCTGACTCCATCTATAGTCTGTTTGTGGCGAGTCAAAAAAACTATGTTTAGGGCCTCAAAACAGCCCTGAAAGTACAACAAGATGTGCTGACATGAAAACATACAAAATAAGTCAGTTGGATTAGGCGAGAGGCCACCCCTATCCACCTAGAGAATGTGTGAGGCTTCAGACAGCCCCAGAAGTGTAGAACTCATAATTATAAAGTAGTACAGAAAGACGTGTTGAAAAAAATGGACACAAGGAGCCAATTGGAATATGTGGGTGGCCACCAATATCCATCTGGATCAATAATGTTAAAATTAAAATAAATACACCATATATCCAATGTTCCTCTTAGAGGTTGGAATTACACCCATTGAGATCAAGGCAAGGATCATGTACCTAATGGAAAATTACAAGATAATTAGCATGAAGAATAAGATCTTTTCTAGAATACCAATAAGGTTGCCTAGACTTAAGAGAATGTGGCATAATGATGTTGAGTCTTGACTAGAACGTTGTTCAAATAATAGAGGGGAGACAACTCTACAAAATGTTGACACCATTAAAAGCATGCTCACAACTAAATTTAAAGATAAATTATGGTGTAACAAAGAAATAGAGAATAACAGAAAGTTAACATACAATAAAGACATCATTAATTGCAACTTGGAATATCAAAATTATTTTTTTACTATAAATAGATTAAAGATGTAAATTAGAATTGTTAAAATAACTTGATCCCTACTTTCATAGTGAAACTAGACACTTACAAAACGTAAAACACCATGGGATAAAAAGAATACATAATCTTTGTGATACTAAGAAGATGGAAGATGAAAAACACTTTATCTTAAAAATGCTATGTCTATGCACACATCATGTACCAGTTTCATATGTTGTAATATAAGAAAGTTTGTCTACAATATTTTTCACCATAAAAACAAAATGTTAAAACAAATAAAGTTATTTATTATTAAATTTATTAAATTCTAATAAATCAATATTGATGTCTTGTTCCTCATTTTAATTGTTTAACTATCTTTGTTAATAAAAGATAAAAATATTTTTAATTTCCCAATATATGAAAAATATTTTATTAATTTTTTACATTTTACACACAAAATTGTATGATATTTAATATTTTTAATTAAATTTTTTTTTTAAGGTTTCACACAAATATCTTTTAATGTAATGTTGCAATATGTTTAAAAATATCAAATTTTACTTATTTTAAATGTTATAGTGATATTTGTTAACAATATGCTCAATGTTCCAACGGTGGTAGGCACCACTAGTTTTTTTTTATCTTGAGAGACAAAAATAATTGACTTATGCGTAGGGTTTAGGGACATTCACAAATAACTAAGGTGAAGCATATGGCCTCCTTCAAGGTTTAATCTTAGTAAATGTAGACATAGTAAGGACTTTGATTGTCATTGGTGACTCTCATAGCAAGGATTCAAAAGGAAATCCTCATATTCCAAGAGGTCTCCTTCTTCTAGGTCCTAAGGGATCACAATTGACAAGTTGACGCTCTTGAAAATGAAGCAACCAAGTTAAATGTTGGCTTTCTTCGAAAATTCAAGGTTTATTTACTCAAGCCATCCCCTAATCTAATTTGAATTTTATTAACCATGGAGGTACATCATCACTTTCATAATCAACACATGTCATGGTACTTCCATCGTCATGCGATATCAAGTGAGGGAATGAAATGCAAAAGGACTTGTTCACCAGCCCTGCACATGCTAGACTTAACTCCCAGCTGACATTTTGAATCCTTGAGTATATCTTATCAGGACTTAAGTAGGATAATGGTGCATTTTGTGATTGGTTTGAGTGACATTGTCTAGCGATGGACTACTCTGGGCCAATGTGTCTTACCAGTCAGGTCTTCTCTATGTCTTTGGCATGTATTTTGTAGTTTTCATCTACTGCAAAAGGTTCAGAAGGCCTTGTGGTGCTTTGTCACCACCTTCTTTTGGAATTTTGTTGTTTATATGTCATATATATTATTGGGTGTTTGTGACCTTGGGTTGGTGGTGTTGCTTGACGTTTGGGTGTTGGAATTATGTCCCTCTCCCACCCTACTTTACCCCTCTTGGCTCATTTATCGATGGAAATGACAGCCTAAAAGGGAGATACAGGTTATCTTTTGGGACCCATAGTTTTTATCTCTTCTAACTGGATATCAATCCTTGAAAATAGATTGTAGAGAGGAATTGGAATTTCATAGAGTGTTCCATAGACATGAGGAATCTATCAATAGCAATAGAGCCTCGATTGTCTCAGTAACCACCAAAGTCCATGAAAATGAACACTAGTGCATCTCTCAGAATTATTTGGTTAGAAATACCATGTTCCAATAGAAGAAACAAATCCAAGTGTTGGAGGCATGACGCTCCATGCTAAGAAACATGGTCTGCAATGATCCAGGTGGATATTGGTGGCCACCCACCTATTCCAACTGGCTCCTTTTGGCAATTTTAGTTTAGCATGTTCTTCTATAATTCTTTGTAATTGTGGGTTCTACACTTTCAGGGTTGTATGAAGCACTACACAACTTCCAGGTGGATATTGGTGGCTTCCCACCTAATCCAACTAGCTTATTTTGGAATTTTTCATGCCAGTACATCTTTATGTACTTCCAAGGCCTTTTTGGGGCCCTAAACAATTTTTTTTAGCTTTCCATAGTCAAACTATAGTCAAAGTAAGATTTTAATGGAATAATGTGTATTTCTTGAAAATACCTTTCCAACGGGCTATCATGGACCTAAAACAGAGATCGTATGCAAAAGTTATGACCTCGAGAAGTTGAGGTACCAACTTACCCATCGGGGCCCACATAACTTTTGGCATTTCATATCCTAGGGTTAGGTTTTTGGATGTCTAGGGTTTTGGAATTCATCACTAATGTTAAAAAGGCCTCTGGAGCCTCATTTTAATCATTCTTCTTCGACGGATACATGTAGCATCCACATCTCTTGTCAGAGATAGCTACCACCATTAAGCAAGTTGTTTTTAGTTATGCAGTTTTACAGTTTTAGCCTATTTTATTTATTCAATAGAAGTTATTGTTCACTGGATATATGTTATTTTTCTATGTATCTATGTGTTATTGTATTCATTTTGTTATTCATTTCGTTCCACTCATAAATCTGGATCAGTGGTATCAGAGCGATCTGCTCTTCATTTATTTTTCTTCGTGCATGTCCCCGACAAGATCTGGGTACAAGAAGTTGGGACTCGAACCAATCGAGCCTTTTCAAGATCGTTCGTGCCAAGCCTAAAAAGGAAGATTATGGAGCAAGAGATCCTTTTAAAATGTTGTTCGATGAATCCCTTGCATGACAAAGGAACGAAATGATGGAAAACTTTGCACAGATCCTTCGACGGCTGCTCACAGGAGACGCATCTTCATCAAGCATCCATTCAACCCCCTTTAAGGTACAAGTAAATTTTTATATTCCATTATTTGAAGGACTAGTAGCTGAGGATGTTGTAGATAAATGGTTGAATCTGCTCGAAGGGTATTTTTCAATCCACAATTTTTCCGATAGGGAAAATATTACTTTTTCACTCCTCAAAGTCATCCCCCATGTTAAGGATTGGTGGGATACTTACTTTCAACAAAGGGCCATATAGGAATCTACAATATTTGTGGTCGCCCCCACATGGGATTCTTTCAGGGATGCCATTAAAGAACAATACTACCATGTTGGAAGCTACGAGGACCAATACACAAGATGGACCACCCTGTATTAGGAAAGGGACCAAACAGTACCAGATCTCACCAATATTTTCCATACCATACGCACCAAATTGGGTATCAAAGACTCTGAACAAAATCTGGTGCTCAAATATCACGACTGCCTACATAGATACATTCAAACAGAAATGGATTTTCTGGACATTGCATCATTGGGTACGACTTACAGATAAGTTGTCAAGATCGAGAAGAAATTTAAGAAAAGGAGGTGAGAGTTTGGATCTACAAACTCTTCACAGTCAAAGCAGGGCAAAGGTGAACCCAACCCACAAAACAAGGGATAGAGAAAATATGGCCACTCTCAGAACAACCATTCCAATCTGTAACGCAAGAAGGGTAATGAGAAGTTGAAGAACGACACGGGAAAGTGGTGTGAATACCATAAGAGCCCTTGGCACAACACCGAAGAATGTCGCTCCAACCAGTCACTGGTGCCCGAGCTGAAAGATTCCAAGCAGAGGCATATTCTGACTCTGAATCAAATCCAGAAGGAGGGAATCGGATTATCGATGCCAAACCCAGCACCACTTTTGCTGCCACCAAATTTCAGCCAAGCGAACCAAAAGAACTAGAGGAAGGGGAACGTCTCTTTCACTCACATATGTGGATAAAGGGGGCTCTGCTTCATTTCATTGTCGATAGCAGCAATCAAAAGAACCTGATCTCATCATAGGTCGTCAAGCGGTTGGACTTGCCAATGACACCACAACCGCATCCCTACACCATCGGTCGACTTCGCCAAGGAAGATATCTTTGTGTCATCCAACAGTGTCGTCTTCCCTACAACATCAAGCGTTCAAAGATGAGGTATTGTGTGATATTGATCCCCTTGAATTTTTTGATGTTCTTTTAGGACAACCATATTTTTGGAAACGATATGTTGTGTATGAGTTTAGACCCCACAGTGTTATTATTACTTTGGGTAGACAATTGTACAGGATACCAGAGGTAGTGTCGCCTACCTCTATTTCTTTAATCTCTGCTAAGCAATGCAGTAATGTCATTTCATAGATCAGGAAGTTTGTCTTCCTTGCGATCTGTGCTCATAGTAAGCAGAAGGTTGCTGCCACATTCGTGACCTCTACACAGAGCCTCTCTTTGCAGCAAAATCAAGAGGATGGAATCATGGAAGAGTACAAATACATCTTCTCCTCACCCATCGGGCTACCGACGCACTACCAATTCAAGCATCCAATTGATATAACTCTCGGTGCACCTCTGCCTAATGGACCAGTTTATCATCGCTCGTTGATGGAAAATGACAAAATCAAGCGTGAGATCCAAGAGATGCTTCAAAAGGGGCACATCATACCCAACTCCTCCCCTTGCGGAAGCCTGATTGTACTGGTGTAGAAGAAAGACGAGACCTTGCAGCTTTGCATTGATTACAGAGTGATGCAGGAGCATCGCAAGCAGCCAACCAAGCAAGCATGAAGGCAGAAGATAGCTGGAAAGTGCAACACACATTTTACATGTTTTGGAAATGTTTTTGAAGCATTAATGTAATGGTTAAAGGGAAGCGTACTTGCATATTGTAAACAGATCATGAGCGATTCTCTCTCATCTGTAGGAGGTAGAGGCATTTATGCATAGTTAATGAAAGTAGGTAGGTTTGAATTAGAGATTAGACAGTTTAGAAGAACATGAGGGAAAACGACTATAGACACCCTCATCTTTATATCATTGTATCAATCAGAATTAGATCATTAAGCATAATAGCATAGAGAAGAAGAGAGTTGTAGTAGAAGAGTTGTAGAGGAGAACCCATGTACAGAAGCTTGAATTAAT
>JASDQU010312045.1:0-13559 GCA_032191745.1 Picea mariana | reverse complement strand
TCACACACACACACACATATATACCCCTCTCTCTTTAATCTAGGTGGACATCAGTGACCACCCACCTATTCCACTGGCTCAAATTACAATTTCCATCTTTGTAGTATTTCTACAGTTTTTTGAGTCCCAAATTTTTGAGGTTTTTTTGAGGACGTAAATGATTTTTTTTTGATGTGGCAGTTCCTAGTAGATCCTTGTCCTGTTTGGGTTATTGGGCTATAGAATGTGTACTCCTTGGTTAGACATTTTCGACAAGGCATCAAGCACACCAAACAGAGATTGTATGTAATAGATATGCCCTAAGGAATTTGACATATCAACTACCCCCATCGGGGCCCATGGATAAAATACAAGGATCTCAATTAATAAACAACAAAATATCCCTAGGATCTACCTATTGATCCTAGACAGAAAAGGGTGGACTTCCATGGTTTCCTATAGTCAAGCAAGTGGATTCACAATAAACGTAAGGAGTGGTAGAGATAGCATACCTTAATATGTAGGTTGTCCTTCATATATCCTAGCTGATGTAGATATGAAGTTCTAGCTCCAGCATTTACAATCTACTTCTTGCACACCAAAGACAAACAATGTTCTTCTACCTCTCTACTTGGTGTTCGAATCCTAGATCTACTTGTCTCTAATACGATCTATGATGAAATGAATAAGATCTAAACATTTGCAAATGAGATACAAACACATTAGGGGAAAACCAATGATCTATTAGATTATCATAAGGAAATTACATCAAAATCTCATACCTTTGGATGTAGATGAAAATCTCCCTTGAATCCTTGCTCCTTTCTCCTGCTCCTCAACTCCTTGATCAAGATATGCACTTTGATCTCTAGTTGTGATAGATAGGAAGAGCTCCTCTACAAATGGACAACATAAAAATACTCTTGATTCCTCCTCCGTTGCCCAAGACTTGCCTTTGTTATATAGTACTTTAGAGGAGGCTTGAGAGAGCTTCCATATCTTTTATAGACCACTATATACTCGAATGTTGTGAGTTCCTAGGCCCTTCCCACGAATATACAACTTAGTTCATCCCCCACCTATCTCCTTGTAACTCCCCAAATCTAGAAGTTTCAACGGTCATCACTTGTTGAACTATTGTTGAGGAGTGATGATCATCACTTCTTGTCCATTATGTGTCCAGCGATGATCTCCAAAAAGGCTCAAATTTTAGGAAAAAATATGTATTTTGGCTTACATATTCTCATGTATTCCCTTCTATGTTGATCTTAGTGGTAGCATTGGACATGTACTTCTGCATTGGCATGTGTCTAGCATGTGGAAGTCATTGAAAGCCTTCTATCCTTGAGTTTAGTTTAGTTAAAGGAATAATTAAAGGAAAATGTTTTTATTAGTTAATTGAGCTATTTTAGGAAAGTGATAAAAATAATTAGCATGTAAATATCAAGTGGGTGTGAGAAGTAATATCAACTGTCAATCACTTTAGAGATTAGTTTTAGATAATAAATCATGATCTTATAAAAGCAAGGCTAGGGTGAAGGAGAAAGAAACTTGTGTGAGATACACTTGCGAAAGACTTTTGTGAGAGATCAAGCTCGAGAATTTTGGTAAGATACCAAGGTTGAAGATAACCAAGAAGGACTTTTGCTTACACAAGAGTGACGAGATCTAACTGCTTGGGTGAAGTGATTTAATCCATGTGTTGATGCAGAGAGGGTTGGATCATGAAGGATGATGATTCAATATCTTGGATAAGTGGAGAAGGAAGTCCATCTAGAGATCATATAGGTCAAGTAGAAGAGAGAACAGAGGCAGCCACAGGTGGGTTTCAACTAATAGAAGCCAGAGGAAAGTGTAGCGTCGCACAAATATTTTGTACATGTACACGGGTATCAATGGAGAAAGTCACATATGTACACGGATTTGTTGAAGGAAAGGTGTGTACACCTCGAGAAACACGCTAGTGTAGGGTCGTACAATAGCACATACATTGACAGGTTTGTCTACAATGTATATTCTCTTAGTGGGCCATTTTTCCTGTTATAGTCCCTAATTTGACCTTAATAAAAGAATCTTAGGTATGGTTTTCCCTCTGGGGGTTTGTCTAGGGGTTTATACCCGAAAATATTGGTTTTTTTTAGCATGATATTTTGGATTCCTAGTTTATTATTTCATTGCATGTTAGTTGATTACTCACATGTTCTTTTAGTAGACACATTGATTTTATTTTGAGATAATTGTCGGATGTTGGGTTGAAGTGGTAATATCAACATGGTATTAGAGCATAATAAGGGTTGAATCTAGGAGAATCAACATGGTATCAGAGCATGATCTCTGAAGGAACGAAACCAAGAGAAAAAATATCAGAAATTGCAAGAAGATCTAGTCAGATCTATAACTAGGAGGCATAAATTGAAAGATGGATTTAAAGGAAACAATTGTTCCGAGGCAGAATAGGGGTTTTTGCAGGTGGACAAAGGTGTATTTAGGTCACAGAAGGGACAATCATGTACATACATAGGAGTTCGTGAGCACAATTGTGTACATACACATGCTACACTGGTGACAATTGTATACATACACGAGTTGCAGTGGTGATATTCACGTACATATGCAGGTTATAGTGAATATAGCCACGTACAATGTTGTACAAGTAATTACAAAGGAATTATTAGCAGAGGTTTATTAGATAAGATACTGGAGATGGAAACTATATTGCGATTCAAGGACAAGTTGGATGGGGTTTCCAACTATAGTCCTTGGAAGGAGAGAATCATGTTGTTATTGATGGAGAATGGGATCTGGGAATTTGCTAATACTTAGATAAATCCACCAATAGATGAGATAGAGCTTGTCATCCATAATAAAAGGGATGTGAAAGACAAGCACATCATTCTAGATGGAGTGAAGGATGGCTTGATCCTTCATTTATCAGGGAAGAAAACAACCCAGGAAATGTGGAAGGATCTGAAGAGTTTATTTCAGAGAAAGAGTGAGAGTTGCATAATGGTGTTGACACAGAATCTTGGGGACATGAAGATGATAGGAAAAAATATGGTGACAAGTTATCTCACCCATATCTGACAAGTTTGAGATGAACTGGATACAATCGGGGAAACAATGGATGATTCAAAATTGGTGAGGATGACACTCAAGGGTTTCAGGACAGAGTGGACATTATTCATCAAAGGAATCGTGGAACGAGAGAATATTCTGGATTGGTCAAGGTTATGGGATGACATCATTCAGGAGAAACTTCGAGATGAATATATGGATGGACGTTAACACAAGAATGATGACGAGAACCTTTCTCTTGCCATTCATGCAAGGAACGGAAAGTTCAATAAGATTACTAGTGGAGAGTCTACCTATCAAGTTTTCAAGAAGAAGAACATGAGAAAAGTCAAGTTCTTTTCATGTCACAAGTTTGGGCATTATGAAAGGCAATGTCCACATAGGAAGAAGGGTGGAAAACAAACACAACCATAGGTAGATATGTCGACAAAGACTCAAGTGGATTAGTTTTGAAAGAAATTTGAACAAATAAAGTTCTTACTTGTTTTCTAAACTTCCTTGGGAACCATATCAACTAGTGCATGGTTGATAGATAGTGGAGCCATGTCTCATATGATAGGATCAAAAGAGGTGATTGAAATATTCACAGATTTTGACTCGGAGATTCATGTGGAACTTGGTATGGGCACCAAACATGCAGTGCAGGGATCTAGAACATTGTCAATCCATTTGGAGTGAAGAGGGCACATTGAGAGTGATGAATGTGATATGGGTGCCAAAACTCAGGAGGAGTGTGATCTCAGTGTCAGTGATTGAGAAGAAGGTATTTGATGTAGCATTTCATAATTTAAAGGTAGGAAATGAATAGATGGTCAAAACACATTACAATAAAATAAAAGCCATGTGAGGTAGTGTGAGGAGAGAGAAAAGGAGGTTCAAAGGTCAAAGAAGTCCTACAATAAAATACCAAGGATGAGAGCATATATAGACCAATCCCCTAGGTAGACATACTCAGACTCTAAATGAGCATGGCCACCAAAAAATACATTATTGATCCATGAAAGGAAATTCTAGACCATGGCCACAAAAGAATACATAGTGGATCCATGTCATCAATAAGACCATAGCCACGAGACAATAAAATGTGGATCTACATCATGAACATAATCATATCCACCAACAAATACAATGTGGGTCTATGACACAACATATAGATATCAGGAAGAGAACGAGCATTGGGGAGATTTCCCTCGAAGTCTTCAAAGTACTCATATATAAGTGATATACTCCATCACCACTTGGGAGGGGATGTTGTAAAGGCATGATGTATCCCCAAACCCAAGGTATTCGCCGCAAACCCCGATGGTACAAATTTACGACATGCGAATAGATGAGTTGATGTCGAGCATGGTAGCAACCATTTGATTGTCGATCATTGATGTACATCGTTAACAAATGTGAGGGGAATTATCGATGATGAATATGGACCCTAAGGTACCTAGTACAATATAGCGAATGTGAATATAGGATCTGTTGTTCCAGAGTCTGTACTTAAGGCTTTTAAAAGTACAGTGTCTAGGCATCCGAAAGTTAGTAAGGTGTAAAAAAGGGGAGAGAGTATAACTTCAGGAAAGGAAGCTAGGGTTGATTTCTAGGTTATCACTGTCTAGCTTCCAACTGTTCCTAGATGGTTATATCCCATTCGATTGCAGCCCATGAACGTTCAAGTTCTACCCGAGTGGTGGTTGTTTTAAGTATAGTATCAAAAATATTTAAAGTGATATGGGCTTGGTTTGATAAACCGGGTTCAATATTAGGTTGTCTTACAATGGGAACAATCATAGAGGAACAAAAAATTTAAAAGAAATCTGAAGGTTTTTTATGCTGTATCAATTTGATCTTATAAAGAAAACTTTGAAATTAATGTTAAAGACAAAATGCAAACCAAAGGCTTTTTTCCGTAACTGTGTTATATTTGAAATAGAAAGTGTGTGAAATATGAGAAAAACATTTAGCTGTTTATAAAGTAAGGCTCCTATAAAGGGAGAATCTCACTCCTTAAACAGAGGAAGAAAATAGAATAAGAAGGAATATGATGAAGCATAAAGTATGACAACTTAAAGGTTCACAGATCTTGTATCTGCTGTTAGCCGATACAGAGGAAAAACTGTAAATGATATAGATGAATAAAATTTAACCACCACAGTAGAATTTTTACTAAATTGTAGTGTAACATTCATCAAATGCATATAAGTGAAATAAAATTGAATATGAATAACAAAGAGAACAAACTCATAGCACAGTCGTGACAGAATCAGGATTATCTAGATTGCTTTGTATTAATTCAAAAAGAAGATAGCCTCTATTACAATCGACCAAAAATGTCTAGGCTTGGTGCTTTCTACAAAATGTATATTTATACATATTTCTATAGAATATAATCTCAAACGTTCCAACGGTTTTCGGTTACAATAAAGGAGATTAATCGTTTCAATTTTTGGTTTCTGTCCTTATTTGATACCAGAATCCTGCCTCTTCACCTGCTCTATGCAAATGACACACTTCTCCACCAGCTGGGATATTAACTTATAAGGTTCTGCTTGATTGTTAGCCTCGAAGGTGTAACAATCCTTCGCCAATCTTGGCAACTTTTCCTATTGGTCTTTGGCGTTAACAGAACATAGTTGTACACTCAGTTTAATCAACCATTTATCTATTTGGACTATGTCCATCTGGGTTATTTGTGATATTTCGACCAATTCTCTTTCTTCATTTTCCTTGATCTTGAGCAGATGTTTGGCTGTATTGATTTGGCCTAGTGTTTCAGTGCTGCCTTCGTCGTCGGAACCCAGCCAAATTCCATCTAGAAAACCGAAGGTTTCTTCACAAGATTTTCTTATCTCTCTAGCTTGTTGTCTGCCTTCGGATATATCACGCTCCCATTCTTTCAACAAGATGTTACCTCGGGTCTGCTCCGAGATAGAAAACCTGGAACTACTGCTTGTCTCCCTTCTTTTCGTGGCTATAATAGCCTCCTAGAAAGCAATTTTGTCCGCCCCAGCGTCTTTTTCTCTGAGAGTGAGGTTTTCCAAGACTCAATCAATGAGTTGGCAGTTGTTTTGAATCGTTTCTACCTTAGCAAGTAGGCCTTGTTGAGTTGCCAACACTCTTTTTCTAATCTCTATAGCTTGGGATTGAAATATCCCAATATCAATTACTTGGCTTTCGATGAAGTCTAATTTGACTTGTAGCTGCTCTATCAATTCTCTCTGCTGGTCTACCTATGTCTGACTTGTCTGAGCCATTAGCTACGTCTTTTGAGGTCATCTTTGAGCTGCTCAATTTCCTTTTGATCAACTGCTCTAGTTTGTTTCAAACTTGTATTCGCCTGATCTGTGGCAGTGGCCTCTACTGTAGCTAGTTTAGCCTTTAATGTTTCAATTAAATGATTTTTTTCGCTTCAGCTGATCCTTTAGGGTCCCGACTGAGTATTGGTTGGATGTAGTGAAATCCCCCAATGTTCCTACTATTTGAGTTGCAAATTATTTCTTCTTCACATCTTTTCCATCGGCTAAGATTTTGAATTTCTTGGCTACCTTACCTGCCTCTTGATAAAATTCCTATTTCACGACAGCCTTTCTCTTCTTATCAAAGAAGAATTCATTCATAGGCAGCTCTTCCACTGATATGGGTGCTAATTCTACACGAAAAATCCAATTTGCGTCTGGTATTCCCTTTGTCGACCGTAGGGGAGTAACAGAAACAATGGGATTATGTTGACGAGCGAAAATGAACACTCGCCAACTGGAAGGGTGGATCCGGTCCGGGGTTGTCTAAATAACCCAAGCCGTTTGGGATAACCCAACCTGACGGGTTTAGCGGCTCCGTTATCCGATCTAAGTCCTAGAAAAACAAAAGAAAACTAATCTAAATGAACTAATCTAAATAAAAATAACAATTAAAACAAACTAATAAACAAATCTAAACTACTAATATATACAATTTACTATCTAATACTATAATAACTCTACTAAATTAAACATTTAACTATCAACAAAATTAGATCTTAATCACAAATGTACAATATTTACAAATTACAGATTTAAATGAAAACCTGCAAAAATCATTTGTAAACTGTCCTAAGACAACAAAACTATTGTTTTTTGATTTTTTATTATTTTATAAGAAATAAATTGAATAAAAGCTATCTAAGCTAAGCAACTAAAATAGTAATTCTAACTATGAATCTAAACTACATATATATCTAACTAAACTACTTAAATAACACTAACAAATTAATTATTAAACAAAATATAGCAAACTGACCTGAAGTAACGCTTCAGGTTTGTCCTGTGTATGATGGTTGATTTAGCTGTTTGGTGAGAGGAAAACTGCACCAGATTCTCCACGAGCTTCTCGTAAACGAAAGATGTTGTGCTCTTCAAATATAAATAATAGGACAAACAATACATAAAAATTACAGCAATCTTATAATTTTACAAATCGTCGCAGCTAGATAAATCTGTGTGCAAAGACTTGTACAAAGTGATTCATTTAACGAAAAAGGTAAACCTGTAATTCATTAAAATGAAACAAACTAATTTCTATATTTATAAATAAGAGAGATCAGACATGGGCAGTATATAAATCAAATCACATCAATATGCAAAGAATTATGATAGCTAAAGTAGTCGATAATTAATTGCAAACTGATATGCAGAAAACTTGAAACAAAAGTTTGATATATTGAAAGCGAAAGTTGTTACAAGACATCAACTTTCATCTCAGTCTGAATCATAAATCCATAGTCTGGTTCTCTCCACAGTGATGATCCTTTATTACAAAAAATTGACAAGTATTTAAAGACTTCCCACAGGGTAAAACATCCATGTGGGAATTATCAAAACAGTTTACAAAAATCTGAGGATAATATCCCAAATCTCTATTTCTAACTCAAGCTAACAACCTAAAACAAAACCATATCCAAAGTATCTCCTAAACCGCCGTAGCATGCCCATTTGATCATTGTAATTCGTATGCACCTGAAAGAGGACAAAAATAGACAAGTTAAGAGGATATTTTATTGATAAAATTGACAAAAATCTAATTTTTAAGATTAGCTACAGAATCTTGCGATTCTGTAGCTGGTCTAAATTGAACACAAAATAGTTTCAAAACCAATTCAAATCTTAAAGAATATATTCAAACTATTGAACAATATTTGATTGCTAATTAGGAACCAAAAAAATCATTCAAATCGACACTTGTATGCAAATTGGAACATACTAAATCATGGTCAACCAAATGATAACAAAGATGCATGCACTCTGTTCAATTTGTTATCACCAATTTGGGGTAAACATAACCGCTTTAGATAATTCAACAATAATGAAATGATTTTCATGACCCAATTCCAATCGACACAAATAGTTTATGTTGCTTCAACTATCAACAAAATCATTTTCGAATCCAAACGAAATCAACAGGATCGTTTTTTCAAATTAATAGAACTATATTAAACATATACAAACGACCCATGCCATTTGCAAATCAAATCAAAACTTGTATGTAAATTGAAACAAATGAAATCGTAATTGAATTAATCAGTTGATAACAGGATATGTGGGATTTGTCAAACGCTTGTTATTGCCAATTGGGGGCAGACAAAAATCGATTGACAGTCAACGAAATCATCACTTGAATCAATTTCAAAAAGAACTATTAGCCGAGTTTTTCATACGAACTCAACAGAGACAAAATATGTCGATCTGAGCTTAACAAAATCGTTTTTGAAAATCAAAACCAATAGAGCAGCATCAAATCTATTTTCGATACCAATCCAACTCATACAAGCAATCGTGCTAACTCAAGACACGCAACAATCATTTGCAAATCAAATCAAAATAAGAATGAATCGAAACAGTTTGGGTTTGACACAATCGTTATGAATCAACACAGCTCCACGATTTTAGCAAATAGATCTTTTTCACAGGTCGAATGTAACCAGAATCCAAACGAGAATATTAATTCAATACAAAACAGAGTCGTTCCTAGCTAATCGAAGTCAACAGGGTTGTTTTGAGTTTATTAGGAACAAACGAAACTAATCGAAATCAAACCAAATCGATTATCCTAATTCAGACGAACATAATTGATTCAAAACAAAAACCAAACCGAATAAAAAACCAAACAATTGCTAAACTGGGCACGACAAAATCGCATAACCAAATCATAGCTACATTTGAGTTTAGTAAAATGAATCTACTGTACAGGAAACACAATCATTTCAAATGTATTAAAATGAACAGAGCAAATTTGAAAACAAAACCCAATCGACTACTTCAATTCAAAACAACAAAATTATTCTAAAGCGAACCAAACCAAAATCAAAACCAATCATTCGCTTCTACTAATCTGAGAATAATATAATCATATTAACTAAATCGTAGGTATGCCCGAGTTTAGCAAACAAATTTCCCACTCATGATTCATAACAAAATTGATTTGGTCAACTGAGAGAAACATAATCATTTTGAATTAAAATGAACAGAGCTATAGAAAGCAAATCCAATCGATTATATTTATTCGAGACAACTAAAAAAAAACAAAATTCATATTTAAATTCATACCTGGACAATAAGAAACGATTTCGATTATGATAATTTGGAATTGATGAATGCTGTTGCCGATTTGACATTCCTGAAGAGAATTGAACCAATGGTTTTTTGTTTCTTGTCATTAGCTTGAAACTTGTACCTTTCTCTCGACAGCACTGCGACTTTCTCCTCCAATGATTTGATCTTTGATTGCAATAAAGGAACGTCAGTGTAATAACACTCTAGCCACACACTGCATTGGATGCATGATGTCTGTTTGGGTTTTGACATAACAATCGAGGGTTTGTTTAAGTCACCAGGGGTTTCCTTGTGCAACTTGATTCCCGGGTATTTAGGATTGTTTTTGAGACAAGGGGGTAAATTAGATACATAGTCATAGGGTTGCTCGGAGCATAGGCCATGGGAATAGGGATACTCTTCAGCCAGGAAATGCTCGATATCGGAGTCCGAGTCCTCGCTCAGAACTATGGGCTTTTGGTCGACGCTTGTCTTAGGTTTATTCCGGGCAAGTCTCGATATCAATCGATCATTTTTCTTACCCTTGCTGTCGACAATAGGATTACCCTTAAATTTCTTACTCACAGGCTTCTTGACATTATGAGTCTTGTCTGTTATGATGTCGGGTAGGTCGATGTCAAGGAAAACTGAGGGTTTAGCAGGGGGTAGAAGAATATGAAAAGGCACGGGTGGCTCGACCATAGTCTCACTAACCATGGCTTTATCGATTTGGATAGACTCTGGATTAGCAAAGCCATTTCTGGATAGAAAGGCTTGCCAATTATCGCCATGAAGGTTTAAATGGTGGACGACGATGTGTCTAATCAAGCCATGATGAAACAAGCTGCTATCATCCTTCTTGTGTTTGAACCTCTTAGACATCTTGTAAAGACTACACAAGAATTAATGCGACATGTTCAAAGGATAGCCCATGAAATTCATCAATAACCGGAGGTGATACAGAAAAACCAATCCATACCGACCTTCACAGGTCACGAATTGTTTCACAATCACCAAAAATATCATGCCACCTGGGTTTGAGGGTGGAAATAGGCATACCTTCATCACAGGAGACAACCTTCCTTGATACGAATAGCAATGGCCACGACACCTCATCAACTTTGGAGTTTTTAAACCATCGTTGGCCTATAGTTGCTAGTCCTGTAGCAGAGCTTATGAATTCTTCATTGAGTTCAAGCTGAATGTCACCTACTTTAGCCCGATGCCCGTCAAAGGTGAGGGTGAATTGTTGGGCAACCGAAAGGTTGAATTCCTTGAACCTCTGTATAAACATGAGCCAACCAGTATCTTCTAAATCCTTTCGAGCATTATCGAAGAGTAACAAAGCCTGGTTACCATTTGGCTCTATGCGCACCACCGGTGCCATAGACAGGAGCACACGGTGAGCGAGGTGAATGGGCCAGGGTTTGGACATGGCATACGCAGGGGAAAAACGCTCACATGCTTACCCGAAAACTAGCAAAGGTGAAACGGGGTAGGGGGAAAACATTAATGACAAAACATGCGAAGGTGGTGGAGCTAGTTCAGCCCATGCACAACAGTCATATCCCATAGTACAACCGCCGACATAAATAAGTATTCAACCACTATGCATATGTTAAAAACCATGCCATTCAAGCAATGAAACCTTATGGTAAATCGACCAAACATTTGCGCAAGCGATAATATTAGCATAGCTTTAAAACCAAAGTAATAATTCGAAATCACACCAAGGGTCCGATCATATGAAACATGTGTTGTGTGAAAAGATTTATACCAAGGGTCTAACCATAACACCAATGTATTTTCATGAAACCAATGATCAAAGAACATATAAATCAAATCAACAATGCATCACAAACTCGATCAAAATAATATCATCACAGTCTTGTAAAACGAAGTCATATTAACAAATAAAAATGCCAAATGAATAAGGATCTTGGAGTCTTGTCAACTGTATAACGATAAGTAAATTGGAAACGCAATGGGCATATCGACAAGAATGATTACAACAATTCAGTGACGATTTTAATGTGACTTCGAAAACCAAGTTTTCACGCTTGCAGTCGTGAAAACAAGAACATAGGTAAGTGTGCAAATAACACAAAAACAATAGTGTCATTTTATTCGAGAATTGTGACGAAAATCAAGGTTTTCAAAACACTGGTGTAGGCAGCTTATAAGGACAGTAGAAAAATGTGAATTGGCTGCCAACAATGGCGACACACTGGTAGAAGAAGTTATCTCTGCCAAAAGAACAAATTCAGATGGGATAATGAGAAAAATTCTAACTGAAAAACAACAACGAGAAAATCGTATAAACATCTTCATCAACCACATATTCCAGCAGTGTTTAAAGGATGAAAACTGATAACAGTCTTAAGACAAGCGAGCCACGATATTAAAGATAAAGTCTCCAATACTGTTGACAGAGCCACTGCTGCCAGCAGACATCCATAGCCTCGATAGGGTTGCCATTTAACCCACTCTAATATCCGTATCCTGCCAAGAAGTTCTGGATCAGAATAAAGGACATTTTAAGGTCAAGTTATCTTATTTTTGCCAATTTTCATATACCCGACATTGTTTCGCTGCCAGCAGGCCTGTTTAGTACCAAGAACGAAGTTGTCTTGGCACCATGCATGCATTTACCCATTTCCAGCAGACCTGTTCAACATCCTGGCAGGTTTACAAGCACTTCCCACAGCTCTATTACTGATTTACTTTGTTTTTTAACAATATATAGTCGAGCGGGGTGATGCTGAAAATTATGATATTTTAACATACTTTTTCAGACCTCATCAGATTTTTTTTAGAACTATCCTTTATTAAGATCCAGAAATGGTTTATTTATAGAACCAAATTTCTAAGGAAGGGAGACATCTTCTGAGTCATTC
The DNA here is from genome assembly GCA_032191745.1 of Picea mariana. Classification (NCBI taxonomy): domain Eukaryota; kingdom Viridiplantae; phylum Streptophyta; class Pinopsida; order Pinales; family Pinaceae; genus Picea; species Picea mariana. Next base: position 1,054 of record JASDQU010312045.1, on the reverse strand, counting down.
CCTTGAGGAATAGGGATAGCGTAAAAAGATAATAGATGATCATGACAGGCTTTACTCAGAGATCGAAATCAGTTAACTTCTTTCAAACAACAGTTTTTTACCAAGACAGATGTAAATTTCAAAAGTATACAACTGATGTTTATACAATTTTTTTAGCAGTCATTTCAGTGAAGGAATCTTCTGTTTTCTTCGTCTGAATAGTTCAGTATGCAGGTATGTGTATTTCCAAAACACAAACTGATAAACTCAAAGGAGAAATCGAAAACAAAACAACAAAAGAAAAGCAAACAAAGCAAAATATGTACATAATATACAAGGGTTATCGTCAAGCGAAGTATCTTTTCAGGGCTTGGCCATTCACCGGATAGGTGTCAGGCTGTCCTTCTAGATTTTGCAATCGGAAAGAGTTGGGACCCAACTTCTCAGCAATTAAAAATGGTCCAAGCCATAAGTTTTGAAATTTCATGTGCTCTCCCTTTCCCTCATGCGGGTTGTCCCATTTCAGGATGAGATCACCTACTTCGAAATTCCTATCAGAGGCAGAGTTGGAATCGAACCAGATTTTAACTACTAGTTATCCTCTCACCACAGATCGGGCCTTATGTTTCTTTATGTTTCCATCTGTAGCATACTTGGTCTTATACAACCACCTGGAAGTCAAAATTGACTTCCCCTTAGGCCTCGACATCACCTCTCACACATCATTGCACATGATGGAGTCCTACTCCTCCTGCATGGCCTCTCGCCAAACATGCTGGTCAAATGGCTGCGCAAATGTCGTGGCCTCTGCATCTGTGATGTTTGTCACCAGAGCCAAGTAAGATCCAAGTCTCTCTGGTGCTCTACTCTCTCTCATCAAGTGCTTGGGCTCTCCTACATACTTATTGGCTTCCTTTAGGGTCTCCTAAAACCATCTCGGTTTCTTCTTCACTGGAGTAATCAATGGAGAAGTAATCACAAAGTTCAAACAAAAAGATGAAGAGCACTTGCCAATTGAATATGCAACTCTATTGGGTTGTCAAAGTAAGGCAACATTTTCATTGGGGCAAGTGGT
>JASDQU010312040.1:0-12699 GCA_032191745.1 Picea mariana | reverse complement strand
TCCAGCTGCAACTGGAAGGAGGCTCCAACCCCCTAGTTTCTCAGGCTACAACCTGAGGGAAGCTCCAACTCCCCAATTATTTGGCTACAACTAGAAGGAGGCTACAACCCCCTATGTTCTCCGGCTACAACCGGAAGGTGGATACAACCACCTATCCTTTCCCTGTCCAACTGCCCTGACGTATAAGTAGAATGATGGAACCACTGTCACACTATCACTGTGAGATATACTTATGTAAACCTGTACCAATCAACCTGTACCAAACAACATGTACCAATAACCTAAACCATGCATCAACCTGTACCTCAACCTGTACCATAAACACGTACATCAACCATGCACCAACCTGTACCAACCAACATGTAATCAACCTGTACCATAAACAAGTGCATCAACCATGCACCAACCTATACCTCAACCTGTACCATGAACAAGTGCATCAACCATGCACCAAACTAGTACAAATAACCTGTCACAACAACTTGTCCAATCAACCTATTGGAACAATTTGTCTCATCAATTTTATCAACCAAATCAGATCTACTCACCAAGATCAATCACCAAGACAACTTTCAAAGATGTGCTTCAACCAAGTATAACACAAAAACTCATAATCATCACCAAGATCAATATGTGCTTCTAATACTACAAGTATGCTACATAATCCATAAACCATGTGTCAACAATACTACTAACAAGTGCCTCCAACCATGTACCAAGTATGTACCAATCATGCATCAACTACCCATCAACTATGACTCATCAATATGTACCAACATCATCAACTATACTCATCATGTATGTTCCAACTCATCAACTACTTGTCTCAACCATATACCCGACATGTACCTCAACCAAATTCCCTCATCATTTTCATCATCCAAATCTTATTTGTAAATCTGTAATAGACCTATTTTATATGATCACATTTCTGCAAACCTTCCTTAACTTTAACAACAAGAGACTAGCATTTTCATCAAACTTGTGTTTAGTCTCACATGCCTAGTTCTGGATTAGTCAACAACCCTAACTTGAAATAATCATAAATTTGTACATGTAATGAATAAAGATATAAAACTAATACACAATGTTCTTCAGTGTATTTTATACAATTCCTCTAGGTTTCACTACTTGTATCCTCTCATAAAAGGAGTTATAGCAAAAATGGCATACCTTGGTGAAATATGTCTTATTCTAGAGAGTGGCCTTGTAGAGCGTGCCCCACACAGAATATTTGTTCAATCGATCTAAATTTTTTACATAGAATACTACAGAATGTACTATAATCCAAATATTTGGTCTTACTTAATTTTTATCTGTGATGAATAAGTTATGGCATTTTTACCCGAAACACTTGTTTTTGACTAATTTCAAGACTAGCCATAAACCCTATTTTCCATAGAGTGTAACTCCAAAAATACAACGACGGACAAGATGAATTTTTTTTATCATAGATACTTGGATATGTTTCCTCAATTGCATATCAATTTCATGGTCATAATAATTCTAGTAAAAAACATTATTGCAAAAATGGTGAGATGACCTGTAAATAACATACCTTAGAAAGCATCATCAAAAGAATTTATCCTTCCTTGAATTTTGGCCTTCTTTTCTTCACCTTCCCTCAGAAATTCGACTTAGATATCCTTTGGTTACTTCAAACACCTATAGGTATTCAATATTCTCAAGTGTGTCAAAAATGAGAGAGCCTTGCCACTTATTTATACTCTCCAAGTAGCTTCCTTAAAAACATCTTCTAGGTCACTTTGCCCACTTTCCTTATTTTAGGGTTAACCCACTTCTAATTTATCCATTAAATTTATTATTTAAATAATTTATTTTGAATTCACTTTGAATTATAGTACACTCATCACTTCACTTTATTATTTACCTTCTAAAATATCTTAAACCACTTTGACTACTTTGATCTTTTGGGGCTTCTAGATGACATATGAGAGTCCTCCAACTTCNCTAGGTCACTTTGCCCACTTTCCTTATTTTAGGGTTAACCCACTTCTAATTTATCCATTAAATTTATTATTTAAATAATTTATTTTGAATTCACTTTGAATTATAGTACACTCATCACTTCACTTTATTATTTACCTTCTAAAATCTCTTAAACCACTTTCACTACTTTGACCTTTTGGGGTCTCTAGATGACATATGAGGGTCCTCCAACTTCGTAAGGCTATAATTCTCAAACCGTGAGGAATTATGTGACATTCCACATACCACCAAAAATGGAATGACATGTACTATTCATATAGAATAGTATTTCCTGAAAATATATCAAAACTAGTACCATTATCCATCAAACAAACTTGGGTCCATTACCCAAACCTGGGTTCTCCAACTTCTCATGGCCATAACTCTCTAACCGTGAGGATTTATGTGACACTCCACATACCATCGGAAATGGCATGACAAGAAATATACATCTAGGATAGTTTCACTAAAAAATTCATTTACCTTCATCTCACTGATTTTTCATTTTATTTGAAAAATTCACCGACCTTCATGGAATAACTCAATCCGCAGAGCGTCTTCCCGTGAGGGCTTTCACCATAAGGGGACCACTTTGGAGTTCATCCATTTTTACTTATTACGAATCATGACAAGAAAATAATGAGTCATATTTACATCAAACAAACTTGGGTCCATTACCCAAACCTTTATGCTACTGGAATTCTCTATCGTACTTTCTCCAAGGGTTGACATCAATCACTAAGGGTTAACATCAATATACAATATCACTCTCCAATAGTTGACATCAATGACAACCAACAATACATACCAACTATCCATCAACCTAAGCCAACTGTCTGACATAGGGTCCAATAGTAGTACTCAACCCAATATCTCAGGGAACCAACTAAGGAGGATAGATCGTGCCCTTAGCCATACTACCCAACTACCTAGGTACTAGAGAGTATATTTTTGAGTGCTATTATTAGTGGCACTATAGTAGTCAAGCGACTAATTGATTTATCTACGTATGGATTATGGATATCTAGGTCGATCTGTATACAGGTGTTTCCTGATGTGATACCACTCGAAGGGGTACCAACAGGGGTTACAAGGGTAGAAAAAATGTGTGCTTAAGTACCACCTGTAGTTCCTATGTGTATGCTTCCCCGACTGCAGATTTATGCCTTGAATGACATATCTTTGTAGCTTTAAGACACTGAAATATGTCTCTACAATGAAAAACAATAATGCATAATTTTCTGCTAAGGAAAGTGCTCTGATACCACTTGTAAGGTACCAAATCTATTATAATAGCCGAAAACAAAAATATTGCAGAGAATAACAATGGAACAACACAATAGATGAAACCAAAACACCAGAATAATACCTTTATTGATAGGAAACAATGTTCACTTGCATCTTCAAGGGGGAAACCTCCAGTAGAGCAGCGCTCTATTACAATAATTCTCAAGACAAAAAAATTTCATGCCCTCGACTCCTATTTATATTAAATCTATCTACCAAAAGAACAATCTAGAGGAAGATCTTCTAGAAGAGGATGCTTCTATTAGGTCTTCTTACATTTGACTTACTCTTCCTTATTACTAGGCCTTATTAATATTGGCCTTTATTACATGGAAATTATTCTACCTATGTGAGGGGTTAGGGAGGTTAGGTCCCTAACACTTGTATGGTTACAAATATTGTGTTCATGTATTGGATTTGTATAGAAAGTTGTAAGGTTATATTGTGATAGTGAAATTGCAATCTTTAATTTCTGGCAAAGAACCCTGCTTATCATTCTAAGACAAGACAAGAAGGTGTCTTTGGTGAATGTGGAAACTTTGAATAATGTTGTAGATTCATTGACAAAGTCTATGAGCATTGAAAAGATTTATTGGTGTAGAGAAACAATGGGCATTGTTTCCTTGGATTTTTTATCATATAATCTTTGGGGGGGAGGGGCTATATGAAAATAAAAAAACAAGTGGTAAATGGATTAGGGTTTAGGATATTGTAGGATCTTATATATATTTTTTTAATAGTGAAGTTAATAAAAATGAGAGACAAAGGTGCATCTCTAAACATTTGTTGGTTTTCTCAATTAAGGGTTTCCAAGGTAAATTTCTGAGTACTATGTGTGAATGTTATTGTCTTATTTATGTTTTATAAAGAGTCTATTTCTTTGATACTATAATATAAAGGTTTAAAACCTACTCAAGATATGGCTCAGATCCCCAGTGGAGTCACAAATCTATTGTGTAAAATCAGCAACAAGGTTTAGCAAATCCTATATATCTAATGGTTGTTCTAGATAACAGACAAAAATAGAAAACAAAGCGAGAAAATCTAACTTATATGAAGGATTTCTTAGAGAAACTAGACTCCTTGGCCTCCTCCTTGAGAGGGTTCTTGTTGTTTCCCAAGTGTGTATCTTGGCTCCTCTCTATATGGTTGAAAGTGATAGTGGTCATGGCCAAAAGATCTCATGAAACACAACAGGTGATATGGATCTAGAGAAATTTCAAAAGAACTTTATTACTTTCAATGAGTGATCTTCTACAAAATGGAAGTGACCTCTTGAATTTATAATAAAAATAGTGGTTATCCTTGACATGGTCATGGTAATAAAATATCGTTATTTGACCATATCAATTTTAATCGTTACTTTTAGTGTTTTGGTATTTTTGTTTTCATTTTTTTGAAAGAGGAAAAAGTCATAAAATTGTTTTAAAACTTTAGGAAATAAAAATAACTTTAAAAAAAAAATAGTTCCTTAAGTTATAATAGTGGAAAATTATGTAAAAGTGAGTTTATACATATGATACGCATACTATGAATGGTGTATTTTCGTAAACCTAGCATTTTGGTCAAGGTGATTGAGTTTTGGTTGATAACAAAAGTTTAAGAATCAATGAAGATAGCTCAAGATAGGATGAATATGAGAAATTTCTATGTATTTAAAGTGTTCAATGTTTCTTATACATATAACCAAAAACATACATGTGTTTTCAGATTTTACAGTATTGTATATTTTGTTTTTTTCCCCTTTAGTACGTCGAAGTTATCAAACTATTGTAATAGTTACTATTGAAATGAAATGTTATTATTTAATTCATTTACATTTTCTTATCTCGATTATCCTTTCATAGAATATTTAAATTCCCAACATGTACATTTGTGAACTGCATATTATTATGAATATTAATTATTCTTATTTTGATCTCAGAATTCATCTGTTGAATTGAAACACAACACATTATTACAACTATTAAATCATAAAACATTAAATTAAGAACTTATTAATAATTTAATAGTTAATTTAAGTTTGTAATCATTAAATTATTAATCACGTTGTTGATCGACAGTAATTAAAAATTAATATTAAATACACATTAAAGCATTGTGCTCCATTTGTTATAAAGTCACCTTATTATCAAATGAGTGCATTGTGCTCCATTTGTTATAAAGATACCTTATTATCAAATGAGTGCATTTGGTCCCTCGTTTATTCTATCAAATAGCTATAGCATCGATGCTTATTCATATGATGTGCACCAGTGCTTTGAGAAATTTATAGCAATTGTGTTTTTGACATTTTAGTGTACTAGTGCTCTAGCTTGACCTAGGAGCATTGATGCTTCGATACACTGAACAACATCAATTCTATAACATGGAATCAAAGCATTAGTGTTTTAATAAATGGTGGATGCACTTAAGATACATCATTGAACACATGTAGACAATTTAGAACACAGTACATGACAATGATGCGAGGACACATGGTATGGTGTATCATATATAAATATGAATTGGTGCTTTACATGAATTTTGGAGGACTAGTGTTCCATGCATACCAAAATCACCATCACTTCCTGATGGAGTACCTCAAACCCCATGTTCATAAGTGGTGCATGTATTTTAATGAAGCACACCAATGCACCTATATATAATCATACAATATGAGGTGCATTCAATGATGCACTTGTATAAATGATGCAAAAACCTATACAAAATTCAATTATTCTAGTTGTGAAGGTTTTAGCAAATGTTTTTCTAAAAATATTATCCCATATATAATACTAAAATCCAATTTCCTAATATTATACATGCTAAATAATATTGTTGTAAAAAAAATGTTGGATTTTAAAACTAGTCACATATGCTACTATTTTCACCTCATCCACTATCTAATACCAATCCTATAAAAGAAAATCAAAGAGTCATAACTATGTCAAGGAAAATTATAGAGCCTCATACATTCTTTGAAATTGTAAAGCCATCATTCTCCTCGATCCCATTTAGCCAAGATGTTGATATAAACAAATAAGAGGAACCATAGTACCAAAGCCACCATTTGCTTGGATCCCATTTAACCAAATTGTTAATATAAAAAAATAAGAGGAGTCGTCCCTTAGTAGATCCATAAAAGAATATTTATGCAAATCCAAAGAGAGAATGAAAAGCATTGTTGTATCACTAATCTCCCATCAATAGTGTGACAAGAGTCTTCATGCAAGGTATTTAACAGGCTTGAAATGAGGTGTTTCCTAGTTTGATTGTCATCACTATGTAGATGGAACACGCACCAAAGCATTCCCTCCACACAATGTAACTATTGGTACTACGATTTTATGTTCACTTTGCTTATTTTGTCCAATTCAAATGTTCTTTACATGTGGTTTTGGAGAGGACACTGTCAAGGCTAACATGGGGAAAAATTCCCTACCTATAGATTTTATGGGTTGGGAAATAAGCTTCCCATCATTTTCCCCTTATAAGCATGTTGCATTTTACAATTTTCATCTTATATGCATGGAAATATAGTATGCACAAATCTACGATATGGGGTTTTTGTAACTCTATGGCCATAACGACTATGGTTCCTCTTAATTGTTTATATCAACACCTTCTGATTCCTCTTATTTGTTTATATCAACACCTTATGGTTCCTCTTATTTGATTATATCAAAACCTTATTTGTCATAACTCTATGGTCATAATGACTACAGTTACTCTTATACTCCATTCTCTTGGACCCCATTTAACCAAATTGTTGATATAAAGAAACAAGAGGAACCACCCCTTAGTAGTGACTTAAAACAATATTTATACAAATCCAAAGAGAGAATGAAAATCATTATTGTATCACTAATCTCCCATGAATAGTGTGACAAGAGTCTTCACGAAAGGTATTTAATAGGCTTGCAATGAGGTGTTTCTTGATCCGATTGTCATCATTGTGTAGATGGAACACACAACAAAGAATTCCCTCCATACAATGTCAACATTGGTACTACAATTTTATGTTCATTTTTTTCATTTTGTCCAATTCAAATGTTTTTTATATGTGGTTTTGGACAGGAAATCGTCAGGGATAACATGGGGAAAATTTCCCTACCTATAGATGTTGTGTGCTGGGAAACAAGCTTCTCATCATTTTCTCATTATAAGCATGTTTCATTTTACACTTTTCCTCTTATACGCATGGAACTATAGTATGAATAAGTATACGATATGGGGTTGTTGTAACTCTACCTAAATTATTATTCATGTTCACTTGCATTATTTCCTACCATTATGGCAACCTCTTTTGTAGTATTATCTCAATGTATATTATGTGTGTGTTGACATCCTCCTTAGGGTTGTAATGAGGGTGAGTACCAACTAGAATAATAATGGTGTAGTCATGGGGGGAATTCAATGTAAAGTGGACTAGGTCCATTATGTTGGTTATTATTATATAAGGTGCACTAGGTGGTTAGTATTGAATAAATATAATGAGCCTCATTAAAGAAGTTCCACTAAGTAGTTAACATTAGGGTTTCAAATATTTGAGGGTTATTATGGGTACATATGTTCATCATTCATATTTTCATGTTGTAGATATGTATGGTGTTGATATTGTTCTTCGATATCCTTGGATATAATTATTTTTTATGGCTAATATTAAAATAGAAAAGAATTTTATGAAGCTTTGGTGCAAGGAAAAGAAAGTATCACAAGATATTTCTCTTAGTCTATAACAAGGGCCAAAAGTGGCACATGGAAAATTCATTATAGGGAAATTAATTGCAGTACCAACAAACACATCAGATGAAGATTCTAAGGTTGAATAAGAAGAAAATTTATATAAGGACCCAAAGTAGATCCCCAAGAACGGAATACAAGGGACATAAAAGATAAGTAGTTTCATAACTGACATAAACCATGTGTTGAAAAGACAAAGAAAGAAGAACCAATAAATAAAGTTGTTCCATATCACCACCCACACCACCATGAGAGACCAATGTCATCAAGGCAAGGTTTGGACCATCAACAAACTTACTATGGAATAGAATGGAACCAAAACAACAGCCAATATGGAGGCACATGGAGGACTAAATTCCATGATCAAATATATCAGAATAGCAAAGAAATAGTAAGGAACCCGAGGAGCAACCAGAGTCAATATTGAGGTGGAAAATCAATCATTGAACCCCATGTCCACATTTCACTGGGATGGGTGGCTGCTTGTACTTGGTACCATTTGACTACATTGTTTACCAGAACAACTTATATGGCTCCCACTCATGTTTCAAGGACAAACAATGTAAAGGGGAATGGAATGTAATGTACCTAGGGAGGATAATATGGAGTACCTAGGGAGTTACCCAAGGCAGATAATGAATGTGATGTGGTGATAATCATGGAATTTTCCCACTTGGTATTTGGTGAGTAATAAAAAATCCCACTAGGGAATTATAAGGAATAATATAATAATGATTGGTAGTTGGTGTTGACCCCAAGGAATACTCATGAAAATGTTTATGTACACATGAGTATCATTATATTGGATATGTTGAAGATCATATTGTAGCAAGAAGGGCTTGTGGAATGATTTCTTCCTTAAGGATTATTTGATGGTGTCACCCTACCTTAAGGGTCTTCTCTATATTAATGGTCTTTCTCTACATTCTTGTGTCTATTAGTGTGTGGATGTATTTGGTTATTTTGAAGTTAAAGGTTATATTTTTCTTTTTATCTATCAATGTTCAGTACAAGTCTTAAAAAAAAAAATCCAAATAGGGTCTATAAAGTGAAGATATTGTTTATTTAAAATGAGTTATTTAGGGTTTTCTTGGTGATAGTCGCACTTATTGTAGAGAAACTATCTTTTGAAAGAGTGCTCAAATTTCTACCATGGAAATGGAAATAGATGTAGAATGGTGATGTTAAGGAACCTAACATGGGAGGATTGAATGTCCATATTAAGAAACTTGCAGGATTTGAAAGAAAAATTGGAGGATCAAATAAACTTCTAGAAGGCACAAGTACAATCATGACATATCAAAGAGATTGAACTCCTTAAATAAACATATCCTTTCATTAGTGAAGAGTATAACCAATAAATATATGCATTGTGGGATGTATAGGATGATTATGATGATTTGTTTATGGATAGATTCCATTTCTTGGAAGAGAAATACTTCCATCTTCTCTTTGATGATTCTACCCCAACATATGAAGACAAAATCGTTGAGAGAAGTCCAAACAAGGTTATGAATACCATCTTTATGTATGCATATTCTTTAGTGGTAGTGTTTCTTGTTTATCCACACCTAACCTTTTACAGTTATATGGATGATATTTTGTATATGGAGGGACCTATTTATGTAGATCCACATGATCGTGGTAAGAATTTGGATCACCATTCTCAACAAAGGGTTGATTTAAGGTATATTTAGTGAGGATCCCACATGAGAACCTATACATAGGACCTAGGTTTGTGGAAATGTTTCTTGGACTACTTCAACATTAAGTCTAGTACTTGTACATGGAATCTTAGCTTATGGATGAGATTTTGGGACTACTTCGGCATTGTGGTTATAAATCATACATGGGACTTCAGTTTATGGATGAGATTCTCAGACTACTTCATCATTGCAAGTAGCCCTTGTAGATGGGACCTTGATTCCTTGTGTTACTTTGACATTAAAATTAACAATTGTATATGGGACCCTATTTTATGGTTGTACCTCCTCACTACAAGCATTGAGGGAAATGATTTATGAAGGGGATGGAGAATTGGCATCCCCCTTAGGGGTGTCATGAGGGTGGTGAAGGGCCCACTAGAGTAATAATGGTGTAAATATGGGGTCCATTTAATGTAAAGTGAACTAGGTACACTATGATGGTTATTATTAAATAACGCTCACTAGGTAGTTAGTATTGAATAAATTTAATGGCCTTCATTAAATGTGGCCTGCTAAATAGTTAACATTAGGGTTTTTTAAATCACTATAAATAAGGGTGGAATACTCCTTATGAATCATGTGTGGAAGAATATTGTACTTGGAGATTATCTCATTTAGAGGTCACTCTAGCTTAATCATAAAATGAACAGGAGTGGATTCCTCATATAAAAGGATGATTATAGAAAATTGCCCTATATTTTGATAAATAACCACAATAGAACATGAAATTAGTGCCTAAAATAGAGCCAAAATTTAGTGTATTTCAGTTCACGAATTGGACACCTTTTCTAGCGAAAAACTAGGCCCAATCAGGCTTGTTTATAATTGCACTAGATTTAGCGCCAGGATTAGTGCTAGGAATAACACTAGGATTATCGTCAGGTGTTGATTCCATATTTTCTTCTGATATGCCTTCCAATTTTTCTTCCAGTTTGGCTTCTGGTTTGGCTTCCAGTTTTTCTTCTGATATGGCTTCCAATTTTGCTTCCATTTTGGCTTCTGGTTTGGCTTCCAAATTTACATCTAGTTTTTCTTCTAGTTTTTCTTCTCGTTTGGCTTCCAGTTTTGCTTCCCGTTTTTCTTCCATTTTTTCTTTTGATGTGGCTTCCAATTCTGCTTCTAATTTGGCTTCCATTGTTGCTTCTAATATTCCTTCCAATTTTGCTTCCAGTTTGTCTTCCATTTTTACATCGACTTTGGCTTGCAATTTTATGTCCAGTTTCGCTTCTAATATGGCTTGCAATTTTGCTTCCAATTTGGCTTCTGGTTTGGCTTCCAGTTTTATGTCTAGTTTTGCTTCTAGTTTTGCTTCCCATTTCACTTCAAGCGTTTCTTCCTGTTTGGCTTCCCATTTTGTTTAATGTTTGGCTTCAATTCATATAAATGAATTATCCCTTTGACTATCAGTGAGAAGATTGATCCCGAAAAACCTTCATTGAGGCCCTCAAAATGGCCTTGGAAGTTAAAAATGCTAAAAATAGTAAATTGCCAAAATTGCCAGAAAATTGTTTTGAGCATGTTGGAAAAGGTGGGTGGCTATCGATATCCACCTGGATCAATCCTCCCTCCTTAGGAAGCAATGGTATCCATTGCGTTGAGTTCCTGTGGGAGAGGGAAAAACATTTGTTGAATCTGCATCTTGATGAGTTGCTTGCTTTGTTAGAGAAGTTGCATTGATTAGCTTGTTGAAGGTTGTCATGAACATGTGGATGGAAGGGTTGGACCTTTTTAACTAGTCAAGCTACATGAGATGCCTATGTGCAGAAGGAATCTTTACACTTTGTTGCGATCTTGTTGACCTGCTTCTATTGGATAGAAGGTGCTTGGGCCGAGGTTGTAGTGGTTGTAGTATCCTTCTGTTCACCTTTTGAACAGATTGTGAAGAAGCTGAATTTTGTAATATGAGATACTACCTTGTGGCACTATTTAGGTGGAGCAGTATTCAAAACTACCTCTGGTATTCTATAGAGATGAACCCCCAAAGAAACAATGACACTAAGGGGTTGAGACTCATAAACAACATGGCGCTTCCACATATATGGTTGGCCCAAGAGAACATCACAGACATCCAATGGGGAAATATCACATAATACCTCATACTTGAAGGGTTGGATGATGTATGAAAATTGGCACCGTTGGCTAACATAGAGATTTTGTCCCTGACAAAGCCACCCAATGTTGTATGGTTGTGGGTGTGGTGTTGTCGACAATCCCAATTGTTTGACGACCTCTGCTACGACGAGGTTCTTCTGGCTTCCTCTATCAACAATAAAATGCAGCGGGGTCCCCTTCACCCACATCTGTGGATGAAAAAGGCACTCCCCCTCTTCAGGATCTGTTGGTTCTTCTAGTTGAATTGTTGTAGTCGTGACAATAACAATGGGGTCTGCGTTGATGATCTGTCTTTAACCAGAATTTTCAGAATCAGATTCTAAATCGGGTTTCAGCTCCTTGTCTTTGATCTTGGCCACCGATGATTTTTTTGAGTGACATTCCTTGGTGTTGTGCCAGGGGATTTTGTGTAAATTGCACCATTTTCTAGTGTCCTTCTTTGTCTTCTCATGACCCTTCTTTTCCTGTGGCTTGGACTGGTTTTCGGGAGACAGTTTGTTAGGGTCGTCTTTATCATACTTTGTTTTTTTTCAGATTTGCAGACCCAAACTCCAGTTTGTTCTGGTGCTTAAATTTCTGCTTGATTTTAACAACATATCGATAAGCAACACCAAGTGATGATATTTCCATAAAATCTATTTCAGTTTGGATGTATCTGTGTAAAGAACCACAGTATTTCAGAACCAAATGTTGTTTAGAGTCTTTGATACCCAGCTTGGTGCGCAAGGTATGAAAGGTATTGGTGAACTATGGAATTACTTGACCCCTCTCTTGTTGCAGTGTGGTCCATCTCATGTACTGGTCCTCATAGTTGCCAACAAGGTAATATTGTTCCTTTACCGCATCCACAAAAAAATCCCAAGTGGGATCGACCCCATAT
>JASDQU010312039.1:0-11526 GCA_032191745.1 Picea mariana | reverse complement strand
CCCAATTGTTTGACGACCTCTGTTGAGATGAGGTTTTTCTAGCTTCCGCTATCAACAATAAAATGCAGCGGGGTCCCCTTCACCCACATGTGTGAATGAAAAAGGTGCTCTCCCACTTCAGGATTTGTTGGTTCTTCTGGTTGAATTGTTGCGGTCGTGACAATAGCAGTGGGGTTTGTGTCAATGATCTGTCCTTTACCAATATTTTTAGAATCATATTCTGAATCAGGGTTCGGCTCATTGTCTTTGATATTGGCCACCAATAAATGTTTTGAGAGACATTCATTGGTGTTGTGCCAGGGGCTTTTGTGGAAATCACACCATTTTCCGGTGTCCTTCTTTGTCTTCTCGTGGCCCTTCTTTTCCTGTGGCTTGGGCTGGTTTTCGGGAGACTATTTGTTAGGGTTGTCTTTGTCATACTTTGGTTGTTGCAGACTTGCAGACCCGAACTCCCGTTTGTTTTGGTGCTTAAATTTCTGCTCGATTTTAACCACATATCGATAGGCAGCACTAAGTGATGAGATGTCCAGAAATTCCATTTCAGTTTGGATGTATCTATGTAGAGCGCCACAGTATTTCAGAACCAAATGTCATTCGGAGTATTTGATATCGAGCTTGGTGTGCAAGGTATGGAAGGTATTGGTGAACTCCAAAACTGCTTGGCCCCTATCTTGCCGCAGTGTGGTCCATCTCATGTATTGGTCCTCATAGTTGCCAACAGGGTAATATTGTTCCTTTACCGCATCCACAAAAACATCCCAAGTGGGATCGAACCCATATATTTCGGACTCCTCTGTGGAACTATGCCCCCAGTAAGTTTCCCACCAATGTTTAACATGGGGGAGAGCCTTAAGGAGCGCAAAGATGATATTTTCTTTGTCAGAAAAATTGTGAACAGAGAAATAACCTTCTAACAGATTTAACCATTTATCTAGGGCATCCGCATCTATCTGACCTTCAAATATAAGAATATCAAAATTGACCTGTACCTTAAAAGGCGAGGTGCCTCCAAAGTGTCTGCTTGATGAACATGTGCCTGACGCTATCGGGAGGTGTTGAAGGATGTGGGAAAAATTCTCCATCATTTCGTCCCTCTGTCACATGAGAGCTTGCTCAAGAAATAGATTGATAGGATCGTCTACTCTGTCGTTTTTCTTTTCTTCTACCATTGAGGGTTTCTTGGGTGTGTGAGAGCGATTTTGCTCAAGAGAGACAAACTCGAGATCCAACTTGCTATACTCGGACCTCATCGGGGACATGCATTGAAAAAACGATCAAGAACAACCTGCTCTGATACTACTGATCTGAATTATTTTCAACACGAAATGAGATCGGAGATATAATAAAGAAATGCATAGAGATATCACAGATATTAAATAATATAATAGAAATATTAGAGATGCAACCATAAACACAGATATACAGTAATACATGATTTCTATTAATGAAATAAATGTACAGAGACTGTAAAATACATAGTGAAAGACTCGATAGAATGGTGGTAGCTTATCTCTGAGAAGAGATGTGACGGCTACTCGCATTCATAAGAAGATGATTACAATGAGGCTCTGAAGGAATTTTTACAATAAAAAGGAATTCCAAAAACCCTAGACATCCAAAAACCTAACCCTAGGAGATGAAGCACCAAGAGTCATGTGGGCCCCATTTGGGTAAGTTAGTACATCAACTTCTCGAGGTCATAACTTTTGCATACGATCTCCATTTTAGGCGTATGATATCTCATTGGAAAGGTATCATAGAGGATATTATTTTTGGGGTCTCAATAATGACTTTGACTATCATTGAGAATCTCGATCTTGAAAAACCTTCATTTGGGCCCTCAAAATGGCCCCAAAAGTTAAAAACTGCTAAAAATAGTGAATTGCCAAAATTGCCAGAAAACGGTTTTGAGCCAGTTGAAAAAGGTGGGTGGCCATTGATATCCACCTAGATCATGTGCATAGGATTATATCACGTAGAGGATGTTTTCGTGCATAGTATTTTCCTGCACACAGGCTACAGGGCACGCTGCGCAAATGACTAGTTTAGTAGTCAACTTCAAGATCACTTTCTGACCAAATGCAGAGGAATTTTTAAAATCCCCAAGAGTTTTTTGTCAAGGAAAAATTAAATAATAAAAAACTATTTTAAACTTGTTTCATATTTTTTGATATTCGAAGGAATATTTGAGCCCTATTTTTCAGTTTTCATGATTTTCTATCCGATACATGTTTGTGTGACACGTATTCCGGCCAGCTGGAGATGAATTTCAAGAAATCGAGAGAGGGTTTTCTTTATAATGAGCGTATATACAAAAACCTCTCTCTATTTTTAAATATAGTTTTTTATTCGTGAGATATGATGTCATCTTAACGACTATTTTACTAGTTTGTTATGCAATCTATTGTGTTTTTGTTGTAGGTTACTGTTGCATAGCAGACTTGTTGTGTAGGGGTGAAATAGTGTCCAACGATGAAAATGATGACTTATCACAACCATATGGTCTAATTTTGATCATGATCAATGATTGTAAATAATATTTCGGTTACGATTATGATTTGGGAAAGTCGGGTTTTCTATTTTTAGTAAATCCATTGAAGTTATTGTTCTCTTTCAAAGAAATCAGATCGATGATTCTAGGAGAGAGTATTTCGACCCTAGAAGCCAAGGGTGAGATTAGTTTTCTATGTATGGGTATGTTTTTCATGTAAAATAGATTGTTTGGAAAAACGGTATAGACAATGACTATTGAATGTAGCTTTTGAATTTGATTGAAACTTAATGCAAAGGTCCTGAAGCTTTGATGAAAAGATTATAATGGTGGACGTTTGATGTATTGTACTCTCTCTTTGGGTACGTGTTTTCCTGTGTTCTTTATATTTATATCTATATTTTTTTTGTCTAAATCAAAATGTGATTTCGAATCTAGAATTCACCATGCGGTGCTCTATATTCACACCATTTAGACGACTGTGTTTCTTCTAAGTAAACTCCGAATTCATCCTTAGCGGTGCTCTGAGTTGCTTCATGTGTTTTTCTCTTGCCACACACAATGATTTTTAACTGAAATAGTGTTTCTTACTTAGCCTTTATCCTCTCAATTTCAGTCACTAAGTCATTTGTTTCTATCATTTTCTTAAATCGACTCCATAGCCCAAGGTCTTGCTTTCTTTGTCCAATAGAACCAAAAATATTGTATAAAAGTGTTAAATCTAGCCGATAGTTTAAATCCATAAACTATACAAAGATGAAGTCTCAGAGAGATCCCTCTCCAGGTCAGAAAGGCTAGTTTTCGGCCTCAACGTTGGTCTGTAGGTTGCCTTTGTCATTTTCTTTCTCAGTCGAATGAAGTTTATAGAGCGCTAACATTTTGGCATCATTGTCAGGGAACGAAGGTGAAATCTTCTCTGGGAGAAGTGACAAAGTTCAGATCTGAGCACTCATGGTGAAAAGTATTCAGACACAGAAAGGTTGTACATCATTCACCTGGCGACTCCATTTTCAAGAATATCGTATTCAAAATTTTCATGGCGACTCCATTGTCCAAAGACTCGGTAGCCTGAATATTTTATTGGCAACTCCAATCAAACTTAAAATGTGATTCAAGGACTCCACTAGAGGACGGGATCCATTGACATAGCTATGAAAGGACATCATGGGAGAAAACAAGTACTTAAAGTTGAGTTTTTTTCCAAGACATAATATTTTTTGTTACAAAGTACCTTTTGTCAGTTCTTAAACATGCTAAACAAATTTTTCTTTACTTGTTGCATTCAAATGATGATCATGAGAATCTTGCAATTGTATATTCTCCTCCTAAATTTGTACATATATCTCCTCAATTTATCACTTATTTTGATCAAAATCTTCCATCTGAGCCATGTGATGACCATAGCCAAGTTGATGAGCCTCATGAAACCAAAGTTGATGTCTCACCTCTTGTACTTGATCCAACACCCTCTAATATTCATCATAGATACATTCCTTTAAAATTACCTCACATCATTCATGATTTTCCTCCAAAGCACTATAAGTACCTACCTGTGTTTGATAGAGAACCTAATGCCATCACATCTCAAAAACACATCCAATATTTTGAACATTTTATAGATTTGCTTGAGATTGATCATGATGATGTTTGTATGAGGGCCTTCTCTCAATCCTTGAAAGGGGATACCAAAGACTGGTTTAAACATTTTCATCCAGAGACAATTAGCTCATGGGAGGAATTGAATAATGTTTTCTTCAAGTTTTGGGGCAAGGATAAATATTTGTATCTACTTCTTACAAAGTTCTATGTCTTAAGAAGGAAGATAAATGAAACTATTTCTACATTCAGTAGAAGGTTTTCTAGTATTTATTACAATTTTCCCAAAGAAATTCAACCCACTGAAGTTGTTGCCATGCTCCATTATGAAACAACTTTTCATCCAGATTTGTCTTTCCTCATGATGGAAAGAATACCTAAGTCCTTACAATAAATGTTTAATGATACTCAGGAGATTAAACACGATATCCAAGCATGTAAACAGATTCAAAATGAGGAGTTGGATGCTAAGGAACATGACAGTGAATATGAACAGAAAACAACTGATTTGAATCTTGAGCAGAGAGTTAATAATATCATATGCCCTCTTAAAGTTTTAAATGCTAATGATTTTGAAAAATATTATATTCCACTTATTGAAAGAGAATATGTTAATTTAGCTTCTGATCCATCCCGTGATAAGCATGGGGCTAATTGTTTTATGTATTCATTTGTAGACAGTCAAGAAGATGAATTTACAAATCATCTTGTTGACGAGCAGGTTGATGTTCCAAGATTTTCCTTGTTAGATGACATTGAAGATGTTGCTAATTTACCTATATATGATGAATATGATGATGATTATGATGTTTACTTCCTAGAGAAACCAGCTACATGTTCTCTATCAGAAAACATTCCTTTTCAACAGTGTAATGAGAGCACTCTGCCTACATATCACAGTTACAAAGAAGAAAGTATTGAATCAGTTGAAGGAAATGTTTTCCCTTTATGCTTTTCTTCATTTAAATTGTTGAAGGAAAATTCTAAGATCGTCACTGAAGCAAAGGAATGTGTGTTGATGCCAAATCACACTGATTCACTGGAACAAATTGACAAGAAATTGCAACAATCTTCTCATGTGTTTGATGACCCTGTTACTTGTTATGTAGAAGGTCTTGTGAGTTCAAAATTGAAGCCATTGGTCGAAGATGAATCTGAAAATGAGTATGTTCAAAAATCCAAAGAAATTGAAAAATGTGCATATGACAATAGTGAAGAAAATGAAGAAGGTTTTGAATCAGGTGAAAGAACCTTGCCATTGTGTTTTTCTTCTTTCAAATTGTTGAAGAAAAATGTTTATAATGTTTCAAATCACAAATCCTCCAGGCATGATGTTGAATATGAAGAAAGCAGTGGACTTGCAAATGAAAACTATATTCCATTATGTTTTTCTTCCTTTGAATTGTTGAAAGTAAATCATGAGATAACAAAGGAAGCAAGGAAGTCTGACTACATTCAAAGTGACATTGTTTTACATGAGAAAATTGTTGTCAATGAGGAAGACTAACAACCTTATCATGCATTTAATGAGCGTGTTGATGATTACATGGAAGGTTATTTCAATTCAGATTTGTAGCCTGTGTTCAACTACCAGCTTGGAAATAAAGATGATGGTCAATCAATGTCAGTGTTAGATATGGATTACTTTCCACCAGGGGTTTGATTTTAGCCAACACTATCTTCTGATTCATAATATTGTTATTTCCAACAGTCTCGACAGATTTTTCAGCCTCTTGGTGGAAATCAACATGTTAAATCAATGAAAACAAGAATGAAGTGGAAGGGGTGAAACATGATTGTTGTTTTGTGCATGTTTTAGAGGATCCATTTGTAGTTTTTTTGGAGGCAACAAACAGTCCCAATGTTTTTAATTTTTTAAGATTTAAATTTATAGGTAAATTCTTAAATGAATTGTCATTAAACAGTCTTTGGAACAAGCATGTGAAAAGAAGACAAACAGTGAATAAAATGATTGCATGGTTGCATTGGCATTATGATTTCACTTGATTGGCAGTTCATTTTAGCAGTTAGGGTAGGTAGGTGCGAATAAGCTTGTTGGTCAAGCATTTTTCCATTTGAATTTTCAATAGTGTCTACTGTCAGATTTTAGTGATGTATTCAACATTCAGTCTCCAATTGAGAGCAGTGTGTAGACTTTGGTTTTTAGCGGACACTAGTGACAGGTCAGATCAAAGTACACACACCTATTTTGGGAACAACCTAATGGATAAGACACCTGGTCTACTATTCTTTGCTACCTCACAGAGAGGATAGCATCCCCATTGGAGCCAGTTGTTAGCACCATGATTTTCATAGCTAAGGCTAGAGGTTTGTCAATAGTTTTCAAAGTCATGCCTGTTAGCACCAATATTGTTTTTATTCCTGGAATCATATAACATCTTAAAGAGTCGGTTTCAAAGGGAATCTCTATAATTTATTATTTCCATTTCCATTTGCAACTGCATGCTACAAAATTCACTGCGCGCTGCAAAATTTGCTACGTGTCACGCAGAGGATGTTATCGTGCAGAGAATGATGTTGCGCAAAGGACATTTTCGTGCAGAGAATGTTGTCGCACAAAGGATGTTGTCGTGCATAGGATGTTGTCTCACAGAATATGTTGTCGCGCAGAGGATGTTGTCGCGTAGAGAATGTTGTCACACAGAGAATGTTGTCATGCAAAGGACGGTGTCGCAAAAAGGATGCTATCGTGCAAAGGAAGTTGTCACGTAGAGGATATTGTCACGCAAAGGATGATGTTGCACAAAGGATGTTGTCACGTAGAGGATGCTTTCACACAAAGGATGTTGTCGTGCATAGCATGTTGTCATGTAGAGGATGTTGTCGTGCATAGGATGTTGTCACGAAAAGGATGTTGTCACGCATAGGATGTTGTCGCATAGAGGATGTTTTCGTGCATAGGATGCTATAACATAGAGGAGGTTTCCACGCAGAGGATTCTATCTCATAGAGGATGTTTTCCCGCATAGTATTTTCCTGCGCACAGGCTACAGGGCGCACTGCGCAAATGACTGGTTTAGTAGTCAACTTCAAGATCACTTTCTGACCAAATGGAGAGGAATTTTGAAAATCAATGAGAGGTTTATGTCAATGAAAAACCAAATAATAAAAACCTCTCTCATATTTGAAAACCGTTTCATGTTTTGGTAGATGCGAAGGAATATTTGAGCCATATTTTTCAGTTTTCATGATTTTCTGTCCGAGACATGTTTTTGTGACACATATTACAACCAGGTAGAGACAAATTTAAAGAAACAGAGAGAGAATTTTCTTTATAACGATCTTACCTACAAAATATCTATCATTTTTTAAAAATCAATTTTTATTCATGAGATATGATGTCATCTTTAATGTCTATTTTCACAGTTTGCTACACAATCCGCTGCATTTTTTTTGTAGGTTACTGTTGCGTAGCAGACTTGCTGTGCAGGGGTGACAGAGTGTCCATAAATGAACATGATGACTTATCACAACCATATGGTTGAATTTTGATCATGATCAATGATTGTAAATAATATTTCAGTTACGATTATGATTTGGCAAAGTCAGGTTTTCTATTTTTAGTAAATCCATTGAATTTATTGTTCTCTTTCAAAGAAATCAGATCCATGATTCTAGGAGAGAGTAGTTCGAACCTAGAAGCCAAGGGTGACATTATTTTTCTATATATGGGGATCTTTTTGATGTAAAAGGGGTTGTTTGGAAAACTAGTATAGACAGTGACTATTGAATGTAGCTTTTGAATTCAATTGAAACTTAATGCAAAGGTCCTGAAGCTTTGACGAAAAGATTCTAACAGTGGCAGTTTGATGTATTGTACTCTCTCTTTGCGTATATGTTTTACCATGTTCTTTATATTCACATCTGTATTTTTTTTCTAAATCAGAACATGATTTCGAATCTAGAATTCACCGCGCGGTGCTCTAGATTCACTCCATTTAGACGACTGTGTTTCTTCTAAGCGAACTCTGAATTCATCCTCAGTAGTTCTCCGAGTTGCTTCATGTGTTTTTCTCTCACCACACACAAAGATTTTTAATTGATTCCATTGATTCCATAGCCCAATGTGTTGCCTTCTTTCGCCAATAGAACCAAAAATATTGTATAAAAGTGTTAAATCTAGCCAATAATTTAAAGCCATAACCTTTATAAAGACAAAGTCTCATAGAGAGCCCTCTCTAGTTCAGAAAGGCTAGTTTTTGACCTCAAATTTGGTTTGTAGGTTGCCTATGTCTTTCATTTTCTCAGCCGAACGAAGTTTACAGAGCACTAACACTAACCATTGTATTCTAAACTTTCCTATATGTTGAATGAAATTTCCATCATAGAGTAATACCAAATCTCCCACTTTAAAATTTTTCTGTTTAATGTGTCTATCATGCCATGCCTTGTCTCTTGCCTTCTGAACTTGTTGATGGAAACCTACAACAAGTTGATCTTCCAAAAGTTGTACTAAGTGCGATATTATTCTTCTATTGTGTCGGAGTTTGAAAGGTTAGTGATCACTGCAATGCACATGATAGGTAGAATAATCTCAATTGGCATTACTGCTTCATTCCCATATACCAACCTGAAAGGTGTCTACCCTATCAAATTTTTGCTTGTTGTCTTGTAGGCCCATAAAAATGTAGGAACTTTTAAGTCCAAATCATCTCTTCGTATGTTGCAGATCTTTGTCAAGGCATTCTCTTGGATTTTATTAAAATATTTCATTGTTCTATTGTCCTGAGCATGATATGTTGTCTCTTATTATGATGAATTTGAAACTACTCGGTCAATGATGCAATTGTATTATTTAGAAAGTGTTCCCCTTGATCACCGATTAATGTGTCGAAAATCCAAATCGTGTGACTACATTCTCAAAAAATAATTGTGCAACAGTTTTCGCAGTGCAGTCTGTGATTGATGTTGCTTCTACACATATTTTCAAATATGTCATTGTAGTGATTATGTACCTTTCCCCTAATCTCCTTTATTGTGGGTTGATTGGCCCCACAAATTCTATGGCCCATTTATGAAATGTTTGCAATGTAAATTGTGGATTTAAAGGCATTTCATCCCTCCTGGATGGCTTTCCCACTCTTTGACATACATTGCATGAATGAAAATATTCCTTAGCATCTTTGTGAAGTGTGGGCCACTAAATCCCTACACACAAAATATTTTGCATAGTTTCTCTCCCTGCACAATTTCCTCTTGCAATCCATTCACGTGCTTCTGTGAGTATCATCGGTCTTTCATGTTCAAACACACATCGTCTCAATATTCCATCTACACCTAACTTGTATAAAATCCATGCAATCAACTGTTAATTTTCTTCTTTCACTACCATTTGTTTCTTCTACACAACTGTCATGTCTGATGGAGCCATTCCTGTACTTAGAAACTACATGATGTCCGAGAAGTAATCATCCACCATTTTAACTGCAAATAGTTGTGCATGTAGGAATCCTTCATCTAAATTGTATGCATATTCTCATGATAGTATGCATGCTAGATGTTCTGGTCCTACATTTGACTTCCCTAGTTTCACCCCAACCTCCAAATCAAATTCCTAAAACAATAGTATCCATCTACATATCATCCCCCCCCAACACTGGATCGTTCACTAAGTATTTTAATGTAGAATGGTTTGTGTACATCTTAAAGTGAGACCCCAATAAATAATTTCTTGACTTTTGCAATGCATATACCATTTCCAATCCTTTGCGTTCTGTAGTGGTATAATTATTTTCTTCTATAAACAACTTTCTACTTGCAAAAGCAATTGGGTAATATATGTCTCCCTCTCCTCTTTCCCATTCTCTTTCTATTTAAGATACTTGCATGTCCTTATGATCTTCCTCATCATATTCTTCCTTAGAGACATTGTAACACTCCAATAACTCATGGACATTCATATTAGCTCCATGTGCACTGCACACTGGTACCATCTCCATCGACCCTTCTGTTATCACTCCAGGAGTCTCTTTAGGCTGTATGTCAAGAGAGCCTGGTAACTTAATCAAATGTTCAATCTATATAAAAGTGGATCAAGTTGGATGACTTGTTGTTCTCTTATTCAATCAAAATACATATGAATTCACTCAAATATAGAAGGATTTCAACTATACTTATTCAGAAGTTTAATCAAGGTATGAAAGTATGGAGAAGAATTATCACATCAATATAATCCCATATACCCAATTGCACATGTGAATGATCAACTATGACAAGAAAAATTTTCTTGTCATAGTTGATCATTCACATGTGCAATTGGGTATATGGGATTCTATTGATGTGATAAGTCTTCTCCATACTTTCATACCTTGATTAAAATTATGAATAAGTATAGTTGAAAGACTTCTGTATTTGAGTGAATTGATATGTATTTTGATTGAATAAGAGCACATCAAGTCATCCAACTTGATCCACTTTTATATAAATTGAACATTTGATTAAGTTACTAGGCTCTCTTGACATACAACCTAAAGAGACTCCTCGAGTGATAACAAATTGGCGTCGTTGCCGGGGAAAGAGTGTGAATCAAGTTTCCCTGGGAGACAACACAGTTCTAGTCTTTGATGATAGACAAAGGTTGGGAATTATATTGGTTGTAAACATCTATCTGGCGACTCCATGAAGGATGAATTCAATGGCAACTCCATGAAGGACGAATTCAGTGGCGACTCCATTGTTTAGAAATATGTTGACAACTCCACTAGTATGAAATGGACAAGATCTTAGCTAAGAGGTATGACTTCTGTGATTTTTCAAAGATAGTTGATTTCCCTAATCCAGTGCCTAGTAGAGATGAATGGGAAGGTAGCCTTCCCAGATTTTGAGGAGAATATTGGGAAGTACCTGTTAAGGTCCGAACCCACACATAGGTATATCAATGTATTCAGATGTAATAAAGGTCAATATTAATAAGGCCTTTCAATAAAATAGAATAAGGCGGATGTAAGAAGACCTAATAGAAGCTTTCACTTCTAGAAGGATCTTCCTTTAGATGCTTCTCTTAATAGACATATTTAGTATAAATAAGGATCGAGGGTATGAAAACCCTAGCTTGGAGATTATTGTAACAGAGCGTTGCTCTATTGGAGGTTGCCCCCTCGAAGAGGCCTGTGAACATTGATTTTTGAATCTAAGTGTTATTTCTATTGCAGTTCTTATATCATTTCCATGTTATTGTGGAGATTATGTTGGATATTTTACTGTTATTCTGTCATTTCTAGCATTTTATTTCTGTTCTGCATATTTTGTATATCTGGTATCTTGCAAGTGGTATCAGAGCACTTTCCTTGGCAGAAATTGTGGGTATTTTTTTTTTCAGGGTAGAGACGTATTCCAACATCTTTAAGCCACAAAAATCTGTTGCTATGTGCATAAACCCGCAGTTGAGGGATTCATACACACAGGAAATACAAGTGGTT
>JASDQU010312038.1:953-13524 GCA_032191745.1 Picea mariana | reverse complement strand
AACTTTTCATTCCTCTTGGAAGCCCATTCGTGCCTTAACAACATTCATGAAACATAAATGAAATCACATTAACACTAATTAATCAATATAGCTAGGTACCACGCTGAAAAAAATTCACTAAAAAAAAATCATAAGATTTATATATATGGTACATAAATAATTTGCATACCTTGAAGATTTCTATTATATTCCAACTTCCATAGGTGAGGTGTCATTCTTCATGGTTTTTTTCCATTTTCTTCTTTACCATTGAATTTTTCTTTCTCGGTAGTTCTATAACTATGGTTCTTAGGCAGAAAGTGGCTATACTCATCAAACACCTCCTTTCCTAAAATTCTTAAACGACGAGATTTTATCCTAGGACCACAAACTAGACATGCAAATTTACCCTTTGTTTGAAGACCTGCAAGATATATGAATTAATGTAGCAAATTAGGATTACAATTTTTTTTAAATGCATGATATTTTCAAAAAATTATATAATATTAAAGTGCAACAGAAAGTTACATACCACAAAAATGTGTTAACCCGAAAGCATCATGAATTGTTCGTGCAATTATTCCATGGAATTGAAATCATTTTTCCCCTATTGATCTAGAGATGTCATACATAGTGATGCCATCCCATAACTTCAACAACTCATCGACAAGAGGCTCAATATATACATTCATATATTTAACTTGGTACTTACCTAATTGGTTCAACATACATTAATTATATTTAGTTATACGTCCTTTTATATAAAAAAATATAATTATCATGCACAAAACAAAGAAATGAAATATTATGTCATACTTTCAAGTAAATAAAGACAAGTTAATTAAATACCTAGAACAATCATTGCCAACATTGTGTGCTCTCTTTTTATCGACATCCAAGGAGGAAGGTTATTGTTTATAACAAAAATAGGCCACATTGAGTAAGTAGAATGAAGCTCTCCAAATGGATTGACACCATCAACTTCCAATGAAAGTCTAACATTACGAGGTTCTTCTTTAAAAAATGGCCATTTTTCTTTGATTTTCTTCCATGCAAAACCATCTGCAGGAATTAAAAGAACATCATCTTCACTTATGTTCTTTGCATGGAAATTCATAAACCATGCTATACTTTGGCACCTGAAAAACTGTTGGAAACATGGAATTATGTGAATATAACAAAGAACTTTGCAAGGCGCCTTTTCTGTTGCTTGATCGGTTCGATATCTACTTATTTGACATTGTGGACATTCATTTTCTAATACATATTGTCCATAGTATATGCCATGATCATTAGAACATGCATCAATAGCTTGATACTCCATTCCAATTTCTTTCATAATCAAAGATATTTCTCTATATGTGCGTGGTAAAATATTTGACGGTGGTAATAGAAATTCACCTAAAAATCTACACCATTCAAAACAATAAGTCAATGTAAACAATATTAATCATAAATATTGCATCCCTACTTTACAAATTAATTAACAATAACAATATAGAAAAATAGTCAACCTTTATGTACATGTCAGCATGACATAAATAATACATTACATACCTTAGGATCCGTGTGAGACAGGTGTCTGATAAACCATTCAAAACCTTCAAGTTCACCAACAACAATTAGTAGATAGAAGATTTTTTGTTGAGCCTTCATAAAGAGGTTGTTGTGACTTCTCAAGTAGAGGATTAACATCATGAATATCATCCTGGTTGTCCTCATCCATTGGAACAAATGTGTCTTGGATCAATCTATGTATCTCATCTTTGTGATTTGTATCAATAACGTTATCTCCGTCCATATCATCATTAAGAACTTGATCTTCAATATTTTGATCTCCATGTTCCTCACCTTGTAAAGTAGTATTTCTGCTACTACTTGGCAAATAACTCTCTGGCGGTCGACATTTTGGGGGCATTGTCTTTATATTTACAAACAATGTATTAAAATTATTGTGTATAGAAAATATATTAAAACGATAAAAAATTTGACAAATACATGACATGATCACTATTAAAAAGAATACATTTTATATTTAATAATGTCTTACCAAGCGATGATATTCATAACCCCCTTCAACGTGCCCCTTCTCCTTACAATGTTTTTCAACTATTTTTATTAAAATTCTTCTTGTTTGCAAGCTCCTGCAATCATTGCAAGGGAAATAACATTTTCCATTGCCCTTCGCCTCTAATGCCGCTCTAAACTGAGAAATCCTCCTTGCATTTTCATTCACAGTATATTAATTTGACACGGTAATCCTCCTTGATTGAGAATTGGATGTGTTAAACCAGTATGTGACAAAAAAAATCATAGATCAAACAATCACCAGCAAAATCGTCGCAACTATAGAAAATTTGTCGAAATTTGTCTTAAGGACATGTATTTATAGTTTGATTCTCGTCGATATAGTGATGAAAATAAATGAGTTGACCCCRAAAAAATTTAATACCCATTGCACTGCACGTGTGGCGCAAGTGTTGATATAACAACAAAAATTTGTGGATATATAAACAATTTTTTAAAACTGTCGCTATARCGACGAACATCGGGACCAAACCAAAAAWAAWTAAAAGAAAGCCAAAATTTTAATGCATTTTTTCACAAATTACATAAACATGGAAATATTTYGTCGCATTTTGGGCCCATATGTACTAGTGTATTCAAATAACAATTTTGGGTGTGTTTTAAGGTTCAACTATCTAGTAGTTTAGAAATTCTTTGAATACAAACTTCAAAGTTTGCTTACCATGGTTTACAAAAATCTAACACGATATTAGAGTTTTGTTTCTGAAATATTCCAGATTTCCTAAATGGAGTCGAAATTTGTCTAGAATAGAGAGGGATTTCAATGAGTATTATTCTCAGGGTTCAATGGTTGAAGCATAATTGTGCCAGTGATTGACACATGGAACTAAGAAGGGTTGTGGATTGTGAAACCCTAATTTTGATCCACTAATTGTATATTGTAGCTTGTTCGATGTAGTTGTAGCAATGGGAACTCCTAGTATGTAAGAAATTCGTCTATTGAAGAGAGCCCCCAACTCTCTACCATGGAAATTGAGATTGCAAAATGTTCTAAAAATAAAAAACTTATGGTACCTTGTGGAGAAAGTGGTCGCATTGCCCACCGACCCCAAAGATATAGTGGAACACAACAAGAACACAATTGGTGAAGGATCACTTGATCCCTCATATTGTCAGATTTTTTTTTTGCTAAAGACATGTATGATGCCTTGGGAACCTTGTCCCAAAGTATCAATGTATCCAAGAAGATGCTCTTGAAAAATAAGCTCACCTCTACGCGCATGAGAAAAATAGATAAAGTATCAAGTTATTTCATGAAGATGGTAGTGTTGAAAGATGATATTGTTGCAAATAGAGACACATATGACGATAATGAGATATTTTAGATTTCTTTGGATGGATATAGTCCACCATGGCATAACTTTGTAAAATTTATTGATGGTCAGAAGCATTTACCTAACTTCAAGTAGTTATGGGATGCTTTCATTACAGAGGAGATGAGACTGCCACAAGAATCAACTAGTTATGAAGATGTTCTATACCTAGCACTCACTAAAAAGGTGAGGAAGGGAGGAAGGAAATGATATTAAAAGGGTTAGAAGAAGAAAGAAGATTCATAGTATTTTAATAAGCGAAAGAAATAATTAATCATTATCAGGTGCTTCAACTTCAATAAACATGGCCATTATGATTTTCAATGTCTAAAAAGGAGGAGGATAAGTGTAAGAAATACAGAAAGAGAAATAGTTTGTAGGAAATGTTGAAGCTTAAAAAATAGACAAGTTCATTGTTTGGCTCGATAAAACCTTTTACATGGTGTCATTCCTTTCCACAAACATAATTTCAAGGGTTGGATAGTATGTTGATAGTGGAACCTCAAGACACAACTTTGAACATATCAACCTTCTTCAAGTTGGAGGAGCAAGACACTACCATGCATTTGGATCTTAGTGATGTTGGAAAGTACTTAGCGATTGGGTTGGTGTTTATCTCATTCTGCATACCAAGGAAAGAATTTTTGGATCTACATGAGGCATTTTATGTTCCTAGTATGACTATAAATCTCCTTCAATTTCTTGTCTAGCAAATTTGAAGTGTAGGGTTGAGTTTGATCCAAAGAGAGTTATCATCAATAGAAAAAATTGTAATCACAATCGATAGTTGGCTAGAGCAGTGAGGAAGGGTGGCCTTTATAGACTACTAGTAAATCCAATGAAGCAAAGAGATTTGTTGACCAATAGTGACAATAAATGTAAGCTTTGGAATTGAATATTTGGTTCCCTAAACTATGGTTCCTTAACTTTTCTAAAGGAAATGGTGGTTGGATTCCCTAACTTGAAGGTGAAGAAGAGACAAGTGTGCAAGAAATGTGCACTTGGAAAGCATGCAAAGGTTTCTTTTCCAAGCAATGACCACAAATTAAGAGGGATTTTAGATATGATTCATTCATATGTCTATGGACCTGTGTCATCAATGTTTTATACAAGTAATCTCTATTATGTTATTTTCATTGATTATTATTCCATACATACATGGATATATTTTATCAAGACCAAGAATAATATATTTAACAATGTCCAAGAGTTTAAATCTCTTGTTGAAAACCAGATACGTAGTAAAAT
The DNA here is from genome assembly GCA_032191745.1 of Picea mariana. Taxonomy (NCBI): domain Eukaryota; kingdom Viridiplantae; phylum Streptophyta; class Pinopsida; order Pinales; family Pinaceae; genus Picea; species Picea mariana. The sequence goes on along the minus strand of JASDQU010312038.1, from coordinate 8,896 downwards.
CAAGGCACTTAAATCAGATGGTGGGAGAGAGTAAACCTCTAGTGACTTTGACTCTTTTTGCAGAAAACCAAGGATCAATAGAGAGTTGAAAATATCATACTACCCATAGAAAGAACATGTCTATAGTAGGCACAACTAAGTCTATGGTTCATGACTTAGATTTTCCCATGTTCCTTTAGACAAAAACATGTTTCACTACAATGTACTCACTAAATAGAGTTCCTCATAGGGTATTAAAGGAAAAGACTATTAAAGGATTCTCATTGAGGGTGTTTGGAAATGAAACCAATTTACATTCATGTTCTAAAGGAGGAGAGTATGAAGCTTGAACCCTCCGACGTGAAGGAACTTCTAGTTTTTTGTAGTGAGTCCTCTAAGGCTTACGAGATCTATGTGAAGGTATATAAGGATGCATGGTCTTCCAAGTCTCGAGGGATGCTAGCATTGATTGAGGAAAAGATAACACTTGCTACCCCAAGTGTTTATCCATGGGTTTTGAGGGGTTCAGGTACATGTTAGACAAGTTCCAACACATGTACAGGTATAGTGTTAGTACCTAGTACATCTAGGAGGCCAAGGTGGCTTACAAAAACATTGTAGGAGGCTTAGGAGAAAGTAGGTGCTTCAAAGCATTCCTTTCAAAGAACAAACCCCCCCTAATATATTTCCCATTTATGTTAGATTAATGTCTTCCATCATTGATACAAATCCTTCTAATTATGAGGAATTTTCAGGGGTGCGGGTATGACAAAATGCCAAGGTGGAATACAACTCCATCATGAAGAATGATGTGTGGGAAATTTTCAATACCTAAGGAGAAATAAATGGTTGTACAAGCTGAAGAATGTAGTAGATGCCAACATCAAGAAGTACAATGATCAATTCATAGCTAGAGGTTTCTCCTAAAAAGAGGGAGTTGACTATGAGAATATCTTTGCTCTACTTGCCATATATACTTCTATCAGGAACACTATGTCTTTAGCATATATTTTTGATTGATATTTATATTATATGGATGTTAATATAACATTCCTTAATACCCTTATTGAGGTATAATTCTTCATAAATCAGCCAAGAGGGTTTGAAATGAAAGGGAATGAGACTCATGTGTGCAAATTGAACAAAGCTCTTTACGAGTTGAAGCAGGCACCCTGTGCTTGGTACTCTAGGATTGATGTGTACCTGTTAAATTTGGGTTTCAACATGGAATCACTACCTCATCCTCATTTATATTTATTTTCACTATGGTTGGTAATGATAGGATTGGTTCAATACGTCTATGCAACTCCAACTTCTCTGGGTTAACAAAATAGGAAAAGGAGGATAATATTCATTATCTCATATGGGTTTTGTAATTATTAGTTCCATGGAAGATACTGGTCTCAATGGACCCATTTTCAAATGATATTTCATTAATAAATTTGTGTGGAATTTTCACTTTAAACTAGCTATCTATCTAGAAAATTCGAAATGGTTGATGTTTTCAATCAATCAATGATAAGCGCCAGTTGGCGCAACAACCCAGAGCACTGGACAATGTTGGTACACTACATATCCCAAAATTTATTGTTAATTTGGTAGATATAATCTACATGTTTTGGTCCTATGTGTAGATGCTTTGATACTTACAAGGATTTCAAAGATGCTTATTGAAAGATGCAAAGTTGAGCTGGCACAAGAGTTTGACATGAAGGACATTGCATTGATGCATTATTTCTTGGGTCTAGATGTGCCTGTAATATCCTTGTATCAACCCTTTTAACTTGATCTTATTGATATTGTAATCATGTTTTTCATTGCTATGTTTTACTTCCTATTGTGAGGGTAGAATTACCATGCAGATTGTAAAGACATCTAAACATGATCATTTTGAATTTAATGAAAGGTTCCAAGGATGACTGGTGGGAGAAAACATCGATGGGGCTATGATTCCACCAAAGGGGAAAGGTAAGGGAATGTAATGGGGGAATTGAACTATGTCTCATGGTTACTACTATATCCTATCTAAAACCTCTTTCATGTGATTGTTATATTAGAATTCTATCCTAATATTTATGATATCACAATTATGAGCCTAATGAAATGATTAATTGATTTTAAGTAATTATTTTATATCCTTAAGTACCTACCTCCTATATTGAAGCAACTAATTTTTACATTGATGCAACCAAGGATAGTTCAACTAGGGCTCTTAATATATATCATTAAGGAAGTGGAAGAGTTGGATTATGACTCTTCCTTTCCCTCTCCTTCATTCATGCAAAAAATGAGAATTCGAATTAGGAAGAAAATATGGGGAAAATGGGCTTCTTGAGGAGATAATATAGTTCTTGATAAAAAAAAAGTATCCCTACAATCATAGGATCCATGGAGAGATGAAAGAGGCAATGTCATTTGGAATTAGACACCAAGATTGAGTAGGGAAGTCATTTCTTCAACCTATACAATTTTGTTGGCTTTGTAGGTTGGTTTAGAAGCCTTTGGTGAAGAGAAGAGTAATTTGTGAGCTTTGGAAACTCTTATTCTCTCTAGTGGTCTCATATCCTATCACAAGGTTAGAATCAACAAAGGATTTTCCTATGGTTGGGAGGAAAATGGTTCACCCACAGTCAATGGCCTTGGAGCTCAGTTTATGAAAGATCAATGTATCTATCTTTATTTTTTTTATCAAGATCTCAACCATGAAGAAATGTGCATGCATGTTAGCATTATTTATTTTGAGTTCATGTCATAGAAATCATGTAGATGTCATTAAGGGAATGATTGTTGTTATAACTTATTAAATTTCCAAATTTGTATAATAATGCATTGATAAACCTCATGCATGGAAATTGTTTGTAAAAATGCATTGAAAACTTGTTGTGTATTTTTAGTGAAACGATTTCATGTGAATTCTAATACAGACCAAATTTGGAATGGAGTTATCTATTACATATCCCCACATGCTCACCAAAAATTGGCATTTGATTTTCCTATATGGCCCTTAAAAATGTAAAATGGTTGTAGATCAAATTATACTATAAATTGTTCATATGGTTTCCATTGGTGTTGATAAATTAAAAAAAAGAAGAAGATAATATCAATATCTACATGCTCACCGAAAATCGACTTCATATTTTCCGGTATGACTCAAAAAAACACAAAATGGTTTTAGATGAAATTATACTATAACTTGGCTATACGATGTCCATTGGAATTCAAATTTTAACATAAAGTAGCTGACATCAATTTTCACATGCTCACTAAATTTCAGATTTATATTCATCCGTTTCATTTCCCAAAAAGTGAAAATACATTCAAGTCAAGAAGGCTACTCAAATCCCCAATACCCCAGACAATTTGTGTTTGTTGTATATTAAACATTTTGGAATTTGATGCAAATTTTTTAAAGGATTAAATGAGATGGTTATTGATTGGCGTGAACCATGTTTACTCTTACATTAGCCTCTTGAAATAAGGAGGAAACTAGATCCCCCATACCCTTGAATTATATGAAATATATGCATAGATTATTGTATAACTATTGTAAATGAATATGAAGATTATTGCGAGGTATTTACCTATATCGTATGATGGATTTCATCATGTTTTTGACTCAATACCGTGAGTAATTTTTTATAAGGATTTATGGCATTTTGTATAACCATGCATTAGCGGATAATGAGGCAAAAGGCCTGCAGATTAAATAATCATTAGGAGAGAAGCCTACATATTTAAAAAAATCATTTCCTTATGTTTAATATAACCCTAATTATCATGGAATCGCACTTTTAATCAATGGAGAATGTGTTATTTGCATGAACTTAAGGAACTTAACCTTAAACCCTAAGATCACCCTCTTTTGGAGAGAACAATTCTTCCATCTAAGAGATTATAGGGAATTGATGAGTTGAGATTATTGAAAAAAAATTGAAATAGAGTCAGTATGTGAATCATATTATTATACTTATAATAATTTGATTATGCTATATATGTTTAAGTGTCACCATATTAAAAAGGTATTATGTGGCAAATTGTGAATTATTAGTTCTAATTAAATTGAGATCTTCAACTTGATTTTGTTGTCTAGAGAAATTACAATCTAGACCTTTCATTTAAAGATGAAAAGATTAACCTTATGTTGACTAGTGTAATGTAAAAATCTATCATAGTGATTAAGAAGAAGAGTTTATTTGTTTTAAATGGTCTTAATTTGTTGTATTTTGATTTGAATACTACTACCATCAATGAAATGTTAGACCGGTAGACCTAGTTTTGATATTAAGAATTAAGATATGTTACAAATTGGTGTCAGGACCAAGTTACAACACTAGATGTTGTATGGGCTCAAAGGAATGAACGACGATGCTTTTGGTGTTATGATGATCTAACAAATTATTCTTGTTAAACATAGAGAGAATACTATACAATTTATGAGATAATCCTTGTTATAATAGTACATCAATGTACATGCAACTATACTTTCAAATGGAAACATTACGTACACTTGACATTTATTGGCATTTTATTCATCACACTCATATAATGCTAGAGTGAATATATGAAAATATACAAATGTAAATTGCATGCATATGATTTGACTTATGCACACGATGCATAGAAATGTTTGCAAACTTGTTGTTATACTCCAACAATACATTTATCATGTGAATGTTGTACATTATTGATTGTTGGGTATTTTGGCCTAAGTGATTGGTTTTTAACCTAGGAGGATAAGAGCCTTATTGATTGATGACCATTATTTATGTTCAGTGTATATGGTGTTTAATGCATGGATTTAAAATTATTAACTTACTCCTTAATATTTTCTTCCTTAAAAGTGAATATATCTTTGTTATAGATGACTGCTAAGAAAAAATTGTCTTATATCTTTTATGAAAGAGTTTAACTAATGTTAAAATAGTAATGTTTGGTAGTATATTGGCATTGCTAATGAGACTTAGTAGTAACACCCTTGAGGATCATGTATTCATATGAATGCATAGCTTTCTTATGCTTATATGTTTGTAGAGTGAAGCTACTATTCACAAAGAGCACTGCATAGGTCTCCTAACTTAAATGCATGTGTATTGATATGAATGCATGGATGGGTTTGACTATGGAACAAGAAATTATACGTGTTATTTTTAGGATAATGCCATTGATACCTAATTTTCTTCATCTTGAAGGTTATGCTATGTTGTGTACTATGAATGCTAGTATGCAAAGATCATATAAGTGTGCAAGAGTGTTATGTATGACATGGAATAAGGCATATTTTTTCTTGTTAGTTTTTATTTGGAAGAGAGAAACATACTTTAAATATGTCTTTGAAACCTATTGTGTGAATGATTGTGAACTCTCATATAATAGACTAATCATAAGTATGAGTTGAAGTTAGTATGAATTGTCACTAAATCATTGCAAGGATGATGTAGACAGGCCAGTAAAGCCATTGGATGTGAAGAATCAATTAAGATGACATTATTGATTGATACTCCACTTGAGATATGAAATTAATATGTGAATTGGCTTGTTTTGATAATGTTTAATTATTGCATATAAATTAATATGTTAATCATGCTCTTATTGAAATGTAGAAGAGTATCTCCACTTTGAATGATATTATGCCATTAGAATTTTAATTGGGAAGGTTGGTAAAAACTTGAGTTAGGAAAGAATTGATGTATATGGTTGCTTATCAAGATTATTCTAAACTATTGCATTACGTTTAGAAGAAAAACTTTTGTAAATGGATTTTTATTGTGGGAAAATTTGTAATATTGTTGTCACTCTTGAAATTATAGACTTATAAATCCATGTTTTAGTGAGTATAAGGGGTAAATMAAAAAGCATTAATTTGTTTAAAAGGACATGATAAGTTATCATTCTAATAATAGTTGATCAAATTTGAATATGCTTGCTATGAAAAATAGTTGAATTTGAATTCGATTAATTCTAATTCATTTGAATTTACTTGATGGTGAATATTTCAATAAATTTKATTTACATATGATTCTTAGGTTGAGCATACTTCACTCTAATTGAAATTTACAAGTTGTCTTTATTGTTTTCATATGTGCATTGCATCAAGGAAAGAAACCAAATAATGAGGGTTTCAAAGCATGGTGTTATGCCTATTGGAAAATGGGTCATTGAAATCCTTATTAGATCATGTTTGAATATGGACTACCATGGGAGGCAAAGAAAGTGAAAATCATCATAGTAGGCTACAAATTTACCAATCATTGGATTGCAACAATGAATAACACATGTGGTCAAAAAGGTAAACATGGAATGAGGAAGTTTTTTTTTTTCTCACCTTAAATTCTACTTTGTTTCTAGAATACAATTGTATGCTTTTGATGTAGGAAGTATAGCTTAGGTGCACGAACTAAGTATCTCTACTTGGATGTGAATATCACAGCTAATGATTTATTATGTGAATGACATAAAATCCATGGAGTTGATTAGCTACGTTGTGGAATTTCATGCTATGTAAACGGGAATTGGAAAGGAGAATTCATTGACTCCTCTCTTATTATTTTGTTATATTTCTCTAGAATGAGAAAGTTGTTATGTATGAATAGTTAAGGCATGGAAATGTTGATAAATACAAAAGTAAAATAGTAGGAAACTATTTTCACTAAGACACACATCAAGATATAACATGTGGTAGAATGCATATAAATATGTTAGAGCATATATGATAGTGTTTATTGATTAAGAGTGTTGTTATACATGCAATGAGTATGGAATAATAATTGATGTGGTTGTTGGTTGTTGTATGTGATGTAGGAGCATCGTAAGTAGCCAGCCAAGCAAGCATAAAGGTGGAAGACAGCTGGAAAAGTGCAACACACATTTTGCACATTTTGAAATGTTTTTGAAAAATTAATGAGCATATATTAATGTAGTAGTTAAAGGAAGCGTACTTGCATGTTGTAAACAGATCTTGAGCGATTTTCTCTCATCTGTCGGATGTAATAGAAATTAAGTCTATTTAATGAAAGTAGGTAGATTTGAATTAAGAGATTAGACAGTTTTAGAAGCGAGGGAAAACAGATATAGACACCCGCACCCTTGTATTATTGTATGATTAGAATAGAAGAAGAAGAGATTTCATAAGTTGTTGAGCTGTAGCAGAGAGTTGTAGAGAAGAACCCATGAAACATGAGCACTTGAGTTAATATATGAAGCTTTGACTCAATTTTCATGGTGTTATGATGCTTACTATTTAMATTTGTTGAATAGTATGCTTACAGTTGTTTTATTCTCTCTGCTTATACATTTGTTTCAATGCTGCATTGAATGTGTGATTTCATGTTAAGTATATGAAGTCTGAGAGAGGAGAAGAATGAGTTTCAATTGTTTCTCATCCTGAGAGTTCCTRCAAGGAGTGCAGTKAAACGTCCGCAAGGTGTGCGTTGAAAAGAGTCTGAGTTTTATCTCAGAAAGCTCAGGAGAGATACCGTTGTTCTCATACCAGTAGAAGTGTAGGTGAATCACAGAGATGTGCAAGGTGTGCACAGGCTAGTTGAAGCCTTAGAACTTATCAACTAAGGTGAAGGTGGAAGGACTGTTGTTGCAAAGAGTGTACAGGGTCGAGGACTCAAATAACCTGGAAGTTATTTGAAAGATTTCCGCAAGGAGTGCGAGCAGAATCCATTTTTGGGGACTTGAGTTTGAAAGTGAATGATCAGGAGGGATAGTACCTTTGAAGTGTTCACAAGGAGACGAAAGTCGAAAGCATCTCATAAAAGACAAGTTTAGGAGGGAGTACATTGATTCGTCTCGCAGAAGTCATTGAGGAGTGAATCAGGCGGTTAGAATTCTCTGAGGAGAACTCACGAAATCACGGGGACCGTAGGATCCAGAGGAGCTTCAAGGTGGTTAGGAGTTGGATGAATTTGCCACCCTGACATCAAGAATCAATGTGGACCGTTGATCATGGTCTTTCTGAG
>JASDQU010312036.1:0-10374 GCA_032191745.1 Picea mariana | reverse complement strand
TATTAATTCACTTAGATGCATAATCGAACATGTTTCTCCCCAGATAATCAACAAAAAGATCTACTATTTCCTGAAAAATAAAACAAAAATAAGTTAGAAGATTTCTCATAACTAATTTCTAAATTTCTTTTATTAAAACAAGAGACCTTGCTACAGAATCGAAAGATTATGTAGCTGGTCTTATCTTAGCAAGCAAAACCAAATTCCAAAACGATTCAATTCAAAATAGGTAACAAGAATAAAGAAAAAAATAAATTTGTTTTACCATTTTAGAAATTGACTAAAGATGGGTTTGGTAGCTCAGAGTTAACTACAGCCTTGACACTTGTTTCATTTTTTATTATTATGTTCCCTGATCTTTTAATGCATTTGGATTTCCTATCTGCGCACACTTTGAGGTTGAAATTCTCTTGTCTCAGTGATTCACTTTGAACAGTGAGTGTTTTAATCTGAGCCTGAAGAATGGGTTTGCCAGGTAATATCGTTCAATCCAATGGAAACAAACATCACACTGTACAGGAGGAACAACCTTTCGATGAAGTGTACAATCAAACATGGCTGTATCAACCTTACCTATTATTTTCCCTTGACCAAGCCCAATACCAGAGAACCCCTCCTCACCTCTGAGACACGGTGACAAATTCTTCACAAAGTCGTAGGGTTCAGTAGGAACAACTCCTTGACAATTTGGGTCTTCTAAAGCCAGAAAGTCTTCTATTTCAGAGTCTGAGACCTCATTGACCTCGATCAGATCGATCGAGCTCAAATGAGCCTCGTTTCGATTCCTCAATTTTCTTGAAACAAGACGACCTTCTCTTTTGTTATGAAACCCCAAGGCTATGTGTTTTTGTTTTATTTGTTTGCAAGATTTTTTGACATCGGGCTTTACAATGACATTCTGGCCAGCATCAATTTTAGGCATAAGGGGTTCACTTACCTCCAATTCAACAGTCTTTTGCTCATATGAATACTGACTTGGCATTGCCTCATCTAGAGGGTTTCTTTTAAGAGATTCTAGTCCATTTCTTGGAATGTCAAGTTGTTTTTTAATAAGTGGCTCATCCAAATTAGGGTTTTCTATAGGAACGGTCGTAGCAAAACCATTTATTATCAAAACCCATCCTAACAATCACCCATGCTTGACAAGTGATGAATCAACAAAATCTTAATCAAGCCATGATGGAGCAGACTAGAGTCAACACTCTGTCTCTTATATCTTTTGGTCATTTTATACAGGCTTCTCGACAGATAAAAAGGCACGTTTAATTGAAAACCAATGAAATTCATGAGTAATCGTATATGATAGAGGAATACTAAACCATAACAACCCTCATAGGTCACGAATTGTTTGAGAATCAACAACAGGCCATGCCACCTAGGTTTAACCAAAGAGATAGGGATACCTTTTCGCAACAGTTGATTTTCCTGGAGATCATGAAGAGGCTCCATGGTACTTCTTCAATCCTTGATTTTTTGAACCATTTCTCACTGGTGGATGTAATCCCTATGGCTTCACTCACAAACTCCTCGATTACCTCTAACCGGATATCCCCAATTTTCTCTATGCACCCATCGAAGGTCTATGTGAAAGCCTTCGCCACCTGAAGGTTATAACCGTCAAATATTTTAAGGAAATCATCCCAGCCTTGGAATTTTAAGTCTTCGGTTGCATCATCGTGAGAGAGTAATGTTTGGTAGCCATTCGGCTCCAAGCGAACAATAAGAGCCATAACAAACGTGACTAGAATGTAACAGGGATGACTCAAAACAGTTTTAGGTTTGAATGGTAGGAGTGATAAGAATAGATCTAAATGGATAATGAGGAAAAGACCATAACAAGACCTGTGCGTTATCATATCAAAGGTAATGGGAGTAAACACCGAGGTTTTGATTACAGACATTTTACCATTCCATGTAATGAAAGCCGGATATACAGAGTCGAAACCCTATGCCTGTAATGAATGGCTCGCTAATGCATCGTGCCAGCAGGGTGAGATAAGGACACGGGTACAACATGTGTACATTAATTCGAAAGACTATTGATATGACCATAAATCCATGACAGAAGCATTACACAAACATCAAACCTCTGCTCAAATCAAAACTATCACACCATTGAAATAATAATCATATCCATCACAAACAAAATGTGTCTAACCACCATTTTATAAGATTTACATTTTAATTTCAAATGAATGGTTTGTTGAATGATAAACCTAAGGTAAAAATCATGAAAACAACAAGCCAAATTCTGATTTTAATTCATGCTTGTAGTCATGAATTAAACATAGAAGAATAAAAAATCAAAATAGTAGAAAATAGTGAAATAGGCTTTAACCCAATCAATCATAATAAACTCGTAAAAGTGTTTATAGACAGGGTGATGGCAGCTACAGAAATGGAATGCCTTTTGATCATGTTTAAAAAATCAAATACATGTGTGGCTGCCAACAATGGCGACGTACTGGGCGAAGCAATTATCTCTTCATCACCAAAATTTCATGTTAGGACAAATAAAAAAAATGAAGATTTGAGAAGCAACTGACAACAAATCAAGCATGAAAAACTCAGGGAATAACATAGCACAACAACAAATGTGTTTCTGTCAAATATCTAATATGGTATCGAATCTATATTACGAGTGATATGATGTTTTAGGTAACCAACTCTAATACTATGGGCAGGGCCACTGCTACCAGCAGGCATCCATAGCCTCGGAAGGGATGTCATTTAACCCACTCTAACGCCTCTATCCTGTCCAAAAGTCGTCCATTCATGATGAAGAACATCTTTATTCTTGGATTAATTTGAAGGGATATACCTAATAATTTTCTTAAACCCGGCATTGCTTCGCTACTAGCAGGCCTATTCAGTACCTCGACGAAGTTGCCTTGGTATCATGGATGCATTTACCCACTGCCAGCAGACTTGTTCAGTGTCTTGGCGAGTTTACAAACACTTCCCACACCTTGCAGTGATTTCAACTGTCTAGAATTAATTTGCAAATTTGCAGAAACTTTATGATATTGAAGAGAGCGGGGTGATACTGAAAACATTAGATTTTATCAAACATAAATTGTTCTTATACAATTCATCTGTTTTCTTAAAATGATCCTTACCATGATCTAGACACTTACATTCCTGTTAAAAAACCATCTCAAGGACATGAAGGTATAATCGAGTTGTTTTCTTAAAAATAGGGACAACGTTAAGAGTTTATTAATGATAATCGTTATCATCTTGAGTTTTTGAAAATAAACCAGCAACACTGTTTTGAGCAGGAACTTACTTCTGCTGATCTGAGTTTAGCAATTTACAACACGGTGCTTTGAAAAGTCATCAGTTGTTGCTCTTGGCTACAAATTTTGATTTTCCTTCCACAAATGAAATGGTGACACAGACATAATTTTTCAGAAACAAACAAAATGAAAAGAACCAAAATCCAAAAAACAAAAACAAAAAAAAAGATATGTACAAAGAGGTGAATCTGGAACCATCAAGTGAAGTATCTTTTGAGAGCTTGGCCATTCACTAGGAAAGTGTCTGGTTGTCCCTCCAAATTGTGCAGGAGGAAAGAGCTGGGACCTAATTTTCCAGAAATTACGAAATGGCCCCAACCACAAATTCTAGAACTTGGTGTGTTCTATTTTCCCTTCGTGAGATTTGTCCCACTTGAAAACTAAGTCCCCGACATCGAAATTATTATCAGAAGAAGAATTTGAATCAAACCATATTTTTACAATTTGTTGGTGCTGATCCAATTTCTACTTTGCTTGTGCTCTTACTTCCTCTAGTTTTAACAAGGCATTAATTCAATTTTCAAGGGGAGGGCATTCCTCCTCTTGAACTTTCTACGATAATTGTAGAGAAGGAAGCAGAACATGTGGAGGGAGAATTGCTTCTCTTCTGTAGACGAGAAAGAAAGGGAAATTACCAACAGAGGATTTTGGGGTGACCCTATCTACCCAAAGTGAATTATACAGTGCATAATCCCAGTTCTTATGATTTTCTGAAATTGTCCTCTTGATAATCTTGATTAAATTTTTGTTTGTTGATTCTGCTAGACCGTTTCCTTGAGGGTAGTAGCTAGAAGAATATTTCAGTTTAATCCATCTTTCCAAGGCAAAAACGTTCATATCGAGGGATGAAAAGTAAGAAGTGTTATCAAAGACCAAACATTTGGGAATGCCGAACCGGGTGATGATATGAGATTTGAGGAAAGATACTACCTGATTTGTGTTTACCATTTTCAAAGGTGCAGCTTCAGACCATCTAGTAAAATAATCCGTTGTTGTAATGATATATTTGTGCTACTATGAAGAAGAAGGGTTAATTGGTCCTATGATGTCAAGACCCCACTGCTGAAAAGGTGAATCTACAGTGACAAACTGCTAAGGAAATGCTGCCTTTTTCACCCGTCCAACAACCTTTTGGCAGATTATGCATTTACAACACAACGCATGGGAATCTTTAAATAACGTGGGCCAATAGTACCCAGCTCTTAACACTTGTGACCAGTGGTGTCTCCACCAAAGTGACCACCAGCCTCCCCTGCATGAAGTTCAAATAGTACTTTATCTGCTTCATCCTTTTCTAAACAACGCATAAGAACACCATCAAAATTCTTTTGAAATAATACATCATTTATTAACTGGAAAGATGAATATTTTAGTCTTAGTACTCTTCTATTCTTAAGATCAAGATAGCGAGGATAAGATCCNGATAATTGTAGAGAAGGAAGCAGAACATGTGGAGGGAGAATTGCTTCTCTTCTGTAGACGAGAAAGAAAGGGAAATTACCAATAGAGGATTTTGGGGTGACCCTATCTACCCAAAGTGAATTATACAGTGCATTGTCCCAGTTCTTATGATTTTCTGAAATTGTCCTCTTAATAATCTTGATTAAATTTTTGTTTGTTGATTCTGCTAGACCATTTTCTTGAGGGTAGTAGCTAGAAGAATATTTCAGTTTAATCCCTCTTTCCAAGGCAAAAACGTTCATATCGAGGGATGAAAAGTAAGAAGCGTTATCAAAGACCAAACATTTGGGAATGCCGAACCGAGTGATGATATGAGATTTGAGGAAAGATACTACCTGATTTGTGTTTACCATTTTCAAAGGTGCAACTTTAGACCATCTAGTAAAATAATCCATTGTTGTAATGATATATTTGTTCTACTATGAAGAAGAAGGGTTAATTGGTCCTATGATGTCAAGACCCCACTACTGAAAAGGTGAATCTACAGTGACAAACTGCTAAGGAAATGCTGCCTTTTTCACCCGTCCAACAACCTTTTGGCAGATTATGCATTTACAAAACAACGCATGGGCATCTTTAAATAAAGTGGGCCAATAGTACCCAGCTCTTAACACTTGTGAGCAGTGGTGTCTCCACCAAAGTGACCACCAGCCTCACCTGCATGAAGTTCAAATAGTACTTTCTCTGCTTCATCCTTTTCTAAACAACGCATAAGAACACCATCAAAATTCTTTTGAAATAATACATCATTTATTAACTGGAAAGATGAATATTTTAGTCTTAGTACTCTTCTATTCTTAAGATCAAGATAGCGAGGAGCAGATCCGTGTATCAAGTAAAATTTAATGTTTTCATACCAAGAATTGGCAGCAACTTGTGCACAACTGATTTGATTTTCATTGTGTTGATTTACAGTTAAGATATTAATTTGACTTTCCTGTTCTTTAACTGAGTCAACAACTAGTTTACATAGGCCTTGATCTATAACAAWTTGTGCAGGGATTATTTCGAGGTCATATTCCTGTAAAGATGTCATCCAATTTGCCCTTTTCTCACCCATTTCTTTTTGTACTAACAGGTTTCTTACAGTTGGGTAGGGAACAATTACCTTAGTTCTGGATTTCAGCAAGTACAACTGGAAGTGTTTCACTTCTTTAAAAACAACATATGCATGTTGATCTACTACTGGGTAATTAAGATATGCTCCTTTAAAAGATGAGCTCATGAAGGAAATGGGTATCTCATTACTTTCAATGTTTTTCTGTGTTAACATAACAACATAAGATCGATCAGAAGCAAAGGTGTAAAGAGTGAAATCCTGGGAGAAATCAGGATTCATCAAGGAAGGAGCTTCTACTATTGCTTTTCTAATGGAGTCAAAAGCTTGACTTTCTTGTGGTTCCCAACAATACTGAACATCCTTTTTAATTAAATTATGTAATGGTCTTACCATTTCTGAAAAAATCGGGACAAATCTTTTGATGAAATTAATCTTGCCTAAAAATGATTGCATGGATTTTTTGGAAGAGGGAGGGGAGAGTTTAGCAATTGCTTAGGTTCTTTCCGGGTCAATAATAATTCTGTCTTTGGACACTACAAACCCAAGTAGTTTTCCTTGTTCTACTGCAAAGACTGATTTCTTAGGGTTGAGGGATATGCCATACTTGCGACATCGTTCTAGGACAACCCTGAGGTGAGACAAGTGATTTTTCTTGTTTTTCGAGAAGATGGTGACATCATCAAGATAGACCATGACTGATTAGTTTATGAGGACATGGAAAGAAATTTCCATTGCTCTCTAAAAAGTGGCTCCGACGTTAATTAGTCCAAAGACATTTTCCCATAGGCATAAGTGCCCCACGGGGTACGAAAGGTGGTTTTGAGCTGATCTGAGGGAGACGTGAGGACCTGGTTATATCCCGAAAAACCATCTAACAGAGATAGTATTTCGAAACCATATACCTGTTGAAGAATTTGTTCCATTGGAGGAAAAGGATAATTATCTTTATTAGATGATCGGTTCAAGTTACGAAAGTCGACACATAGTCGAATTTCACCACTTTTCTTCCTTACAGGGACTAGATTAGATACCCATTGTATGTGTCTTACCGGGAAAATTATCTTTGCATTTAGTAATTTATTCAGTTCTTTCTTGACAATGGGTTCCAATTTGGGATGCATCTTTCTTAATTTCTGCTAAAAAGGTTGAGTTTGTGGTTTCATGGGGATGACATGTTCTATGATATTAGAATCAAATGTTTTCAAATCATCATATGTCCAGGAAAAAATGTCTTTAAATTCTTTAAACAATTTTATAAAGACAAATCGCTCTTGCTCGGAGCATCCCATTCCCAAATTAATATTTGGAGGATTTTCCTTAGTTCCTAGATTAACTGTCTCATAAATTAAAGAAGAACTGTTCATTTTACAATTAACTGAACCTCTAAATTTATCATGCAGGTCATAAAAAAATTCTAGTCTTACAATGGATCTAGGAATAGAGTTTATGAGATCAGATGTCAATTTAGGAGATTTAGGATCTGATATTACCGTGAAGTTGCGGAGGTTTTCATTGTGAGTGCCTTCATCAATGATTTCACCTTGGAAGATGTCCTCCATATGCAGGAAGTTGATGATCTGTTGATCATCGTCGAACACTCTCCAATTAGTGATGTTATTCGGGATCGACATTCTGAACAACAATTTAATCGAAAACACATTAGGAGAAAGACCTTCGGTGGGAAATAGTTTAGAAGTGACATTAGCCAATAAACCAGCCTCTGAATTACTTAGTCTAGGAATGGAATTTATGTTAAATGCTGAAAATTTTTTCATTAAACACCATACCTCAGTTTGGTAACTTTTCAGATGTGGTGACAAGCAATGTATGGAGTTTCTTACCTGCCTAACCATGATTTTTGAATCACCGAAAACCATTAAATTCTGTACGTCCATATCCAAAGATTTCCTAATCCCTTGTAAAAGTGCTTCATATTCGATGATGTTATTAGTGCACTTGAACTCTAATCGAAATGAAATGAAGGTCGTATTACCCGTGGGATCTATGAGTACACATCCTGCACCGACTCCTTTGGATTTGGATCCATCAAAGTTCAATGACGAGATTTGAGCTTCGTCAGGAGTGTTTGGCACACTTGGAAAAGCTGATGTCTGATTATAGGTCATAAATTTTGATTGTTGCCCAGGATCAGTGATGGGGGAAATTTCAGTCATGAAGTTACCAAAGAAGGTATTCATTCCCTTCATTTCAAATGAATTAGTAGATGCAGTAAAAGGTTTGTTTGCATCATTTAGATCTGTCACGGTGTGCTTAAGATAACGTTCTCAATTTATCCTAATTTTATTTGGCTATCCATTTTCCCGTAGCCACAAATGAGACCAATCTGTGGAAAAGTAACCATGTAGCTGTTCGGACCAGTCCCTGCTTAAAAATAGACCATAGAATTTAGGGACGTCAACAACAATAATGTCAATAATTTGGTGAACTTTAAGATTGGAAGATAATTTAACAAGAACGTCCTTAAGTTCACCGATTACTCTACATTTGTTTGATCTAGCTGAATGATTTTGAGATCAGAAGGTTTAACTTATGCATTAATTTTTTGACAAACAGATAGCGGCACGACATTTAACAATGCACCATAATTGACCATACAATTATGTACATTCCTATTAAAAAATTCAAAAGTTAACAAGAAAGGTGGGACATTTTTCCGAGTGTTAACAACAGAATTCTATTGATTTTTAAATGTTGTCCCTAAATTAGTTTTATTTACATTTGCTACAGTTTTTTCAGCTTGATCCCTTTTATCTGGAGGTTCAGATGTCATTTTAGTCGGGATCTTTTGGGTTGTTTTTTAACTAATTTCTGTTTTTTTCTTGCTGCTAGGATTGTTATTTTTACTGTTTTTAGCGATACTCTGCAACATTTTCTGCAGAATAAGAGGAAATTTTAGCAACTCAAAAACATCAATATTCTCCCTCAGTTTTTTTAGATCTTCAATTAAATCGTATTCTAAAACAAGGGCTGATAAACTTTGTTTTATTTCAGCTTGCTTCAACTGTTTTGGAAGCGCATTATTACTTGCTTTAGAAGAAGATCTGTTCTGTGTTTTACTTATTGTGTTGTAGGGATAGACAATTTCAAAATTTGCTTGGAAAATACACTCAGAGAAGTGACCGAAGATATTGGGGGATGATTCTTCCTCTTCCGGTACTTCTTCCTCAACTACGTCTTCAGAAATTTTAGGAGGGGAAAAGCAGAATTATCATGTGCTTCTAGAATGGTTTGCAAAGCGTACTGCAAGCTTTCGAAATTAAGACCTTCAGTGGTCGAGTTTGGCCAGTTGGGAGGAAAAGGTTTTCTGAATGGAGGTTTAAAACTTCCTTTACTTGAGGATGCCTCCCCGGCTGATATCTTCAAGTCCATGACCTGATTTGATAGTTTTTGGAAAGATTTCTGCAAGATTTCTAAGTCTAAAGTTTTTGGTTGACTTAATCTTAACGTATCCTTTTCAATTTGGCTTGCCTCCTCAAAGGGTTCCAACAGTGTGTTCTTTTTAGACCTTTTGACCCAAATTTCTATGTTATTATGTAGAGCCTTGGTGTAATATGCGACAATTAGACTTTCAACGAGCATTGAATCTGTGGGAATTTTATTCTTTAACATAAGAAATCTCTGGTTAAAATCTTTTACTTTCTCCTTAGGATTCATTTTTAGACTGGAGAGCTCCATAACCAAGACTTCAGAAGATTTATCATTTCCAAATTTCTCTAAGAAATAGGTTTCAAATTTGTTCCAAGAGACAATGGTTTGGGGTTGTTGGGCGAAATAACATGTGGAGGCATTGCCCTCAAATGTATAAGGAAAGAGTCTGCATACTGCATCTTCATGCTCTACACTTCGGAGTCTAATGGATAACATAAAATTTTTTATGTGATCGTCAACAGATTGCTTAGAATCTGGATCAAATTTAGGCAACCATTTATCCTGGTGTTTTGGTAATGGGTGTTGGGATCTGGGTACAACCACGACATCCTRATCGAGCCAAGGTCTGGCGGGATTGTTTTGGTTTTCCATGGGTGTTGGTGGTGTCGAAGGCTGAGATGATTCAGACGAGGAACTGCGTTCGTCAGATGATTTTCCTCCTGAAGAGGATGAAGATGAACCAGGTGGGGAAGGTGGAATACCAAATCCCATGGCTCCAAGAATAAATGTCTCAGTAGGATTAGTGGTATGTTCACCTAACAGATTTTGGAGCAGACCAATGCCTTCAAGTTGTTCTCGAATATCTAAGAAGTCAAGGGGTTGATTAAGTGGCCTACCAGGTTGTCTGATACGAGTTAAGGCACTATGCGTTCTTATGAGTGACTGATGAACAATTTCTTATACGTCGACCCGTTGGGGAACTGGTGTCATTGGCTCAACGGGAATTTCAGGGTTTTCGTTCGAGGTAATTGTTGTTTCAAAAGTAACGTTGTTGTCTGAGAGACTATGTGTTACGACAGGGGAGCGAGTGTGTGGAGGAGGAGTCTTGCGACCCCCACGTTCCATCAATTGAATTCAGGCCCTCCTTCTAGCGCCATTTAATGA
>JASDQU010312033.1:0-11238 GCA_032191745.1 Picea mariana | reverse complement strand
AATATGCCCCAATTAATGGGTAATGAGCCAATATTAGGGCTTAACAAAGTCTAACCCTCAGTCACCTCTGGCTACACCTGAACCGGATCCAAAAAAAATCATAAAGAAGGGAAAATATTTGCAAGGAGCCTCCTCTTCTAAATTTTTAAGTATTTCTGAAGACCTATCTGACTCTTTTTTCCATACACCAATTGTTGTTTCTCATGTTTCTCATTCAACTATTACTCAAGTTCCTGTAAAGTCAGAATTAGGATTTTTTCCTGTAGAATACTCAACTTCTTCTCCTGATCTAAAAGAAGAAAACTTGGAAAATTTTGATTTTATTGCATCCCCTGAAATTGCAAAGTGGTTTAGATTTGAAAGTTTGGAAGATTTCCCTTTCTTAGGATCTCCGTCTCCCCATTATTTTAAGTTTTTTGTAACTAAAGAAAAAGAAACCTCAGTTTCTATTGAGATTCCCCCAGTTCTATCCAAGTCTCAACCACCTTTTGTTAAATTTGAATTTTCTCCACCTTGTACTCCTCCTTTTTCAAAATCACTTGTTATACAGATTGCATTTTTACCTGTCAAGTCACCTTCTATTTCTCCTAAAAGTCAGAGTCCTCCTTTTCCAAATCAAATGGCAGTGATTAATCCTCCTCATAACAGAATGGATGCCATTGTGGCTGCTAGTTATGCACCATTCATGCTCTTCCAATATGAGATTACCTTAAGTACATGCCTAAATTTATAGGAGATGAAGATATCACTGCAGAAGAACACCTTGCTGCATTTTACAGTTATGCAAATAATTTGAATATTGAAAATGAAGATGTTTGGATGAGAGTTTTTGTGCAAATTCTAGATGGAGAAGCTAGGAAGTGGTTTAGAAGTTTAGCTCCTAGATCAATAGCTGGAATTGAAGCCCCAGATGATGCCTTTTTAAGACATTGGGGTGACAAAAAGGACTTCTTATATTACATTACAAAATTTGGGGCTCTTAAAAGGAAAGAGGGTGAATTAGTGTCCAATTTTTCAAAAATATTTAAGAATATGTACAACAAAATTCCTACTGAGATTAAACCCGCCGAAACTCCTGCTAAAATAACCAATGCAAGTGCTTTTGACCCAAAATTCTGTCTTTTGTTGAGAGAAAGAAGGTCTACAACATTGGCTCATATGAAAGATGCTTCTCTAGAGGTTGAATCAAACATATTGATAGCAGATAAGTTGAGGGGAAAATATGATAGAGATAGAAGAAAATAAAAAAACAAAAGCCTCATCTTTAGATGCTTCATGAATTAATCCCCAAGTTGATGAATTAACTAAATTGGTTAAGTCACTTTCTGTAGAAATGGAAAGATTAAAACTTGAAGGGAGACAATCAAATATAAACCCTCAAGATTTTGGAAACAAAAATAATTTCAGAAGGCCAAACGATACACCTGAAATTATACAAAGAGATTAGAGAAATAGAGAGGATCATAAGGTTCAAACTCCTCTACAAAACAATTTGGTTGATGATGAAGAAGGAGATAGTGAGGAAGAAGATAAAAAAATTCATTGTTTAGGGGATACAACTACTTTCCCCCATTTAACCCAGATTGCTTATGAGGAGTATTTAATGAGCAATTAGTTGAATGACTTAAGTAAAGGAGAAAAAGTCAATGAACCTCAAAACAAGTATAATTTGAGGTCAAAACAAAAGGAAGGAAAACCAAGTACATCTATTGAGACTAAAAAATCAGATACCCCTCCCAAGATAATGGTTGTACCAAATACATGAACAAGAGAACAAAACATTCAACCCATCATTAAGGCTCCTGTTCAAGAGACAAAGGAAATTCTAAAATCCCAATCCTATTTTAATTTTGAGAATGAAATCCAGAAAATCAAGATTCCTGTCCCACTCTTAGAATTGATGAAAAATGAAGATTTTAATAAATCTATGTCAAAAATGTTGCATCCCGAATCTCATTCCTCTTCAACATACTCAATTAACTTGCAGTATGAGAAACCTATAGTTATATTGGGACCACTAGTAGAAGACATAAATGACTCCTCTCCTCCCTTTTACACTTCTTTGAGTGTGCATGATACAATCTTGCACAATTGTCTTATGGACTCAGGTGCATCCCACAACTTGATGCCTAAGGTTGTTATGGATGAATTGGGTTTGGAAATTACTAAAGCATATCATGATTTGTATTCCTTTGACTCAAGAAAAGGAAAATGTCTTGGAGTTATTAAGGATCTCGTTGTCACTCTTTTTCAACTACTTGTTGTCACTCTTTTTCAACTACTTATGAAAAGTATAGTCATGGATATTGTAGTTGCAAATGTCCCTCCCAAATTTTGGATGTTTCTGTCTAGATCATGGATCAAGAGGTTATGAGGGACTTTGCAAATGGATCTTTCTTATGTTACCATACTAGTCTTTGGGGGTGAGCACAGAAGGCTGTATAGAGAGGCACACCTAGAATATATCATAATCGATGAGGGAATCCCAACAAACCATCCCAACTATGTTGTTGATACTGATTTAGGATATAACATTCTTCATCGCATATATTTTCCTTATTCATCATTGGAAATAAAAAATCAGTTACCAACAACATGTGAAACACCTAGACAAGGGGCTCAAACATGGAAAATGTATTTTGATGGTGCATCTTCCAAGTATAGTGTTGGTGCTGGAGTAGTGTTCATTTCTCCTTCTCGGGATGTCATAACCTTGTCCTTCAAACTAAAATTTGAAACCACAAACAACATTGTAGAATATGAAGCCTTAGTTTTGGGGCTTAGAGCTGCAAAGGACATGAAAATTGAAGAATTGTCAGTTTTTGGAGATGCAGAGATGATTGTGCATCAATTCAGAAACATCTATCAAGAAAAGCATCCAAGACTAAAAGCTTATAGGAATGAGGTTTGGGACCTCATTGATAATTTATTATTATCCCTCAACATATCTTTTGTTCCCAGAGAGGCTAATATAGTGGTTGATTCCTTATCTATTTATGCCAAAGAGGTTTTTGAAGATGATCAAGAACTAAAGAGGTTTTTGGAAACAATAGATGAATTTTCTGCCCTTCATATCGACCAAGATTCAGATAATGATAAAAATATGCACGCTGATAAATTTATGAACAAGATTGCAGATCACAAAATTCTTCAGTTGCCTAGAAATCACATTCCTAAAGGATTGGTTCCCTTGGAGAGATTGTTTGATAACAATGATGTGGCTGTGAAAGTGACTAGTTCTAATGAAAATGTATATCTAACAAAATGTAATCTAGGTACTGAAGATGAACCCAAATATGTTAAATTGTCCAATAGTTTGTCAAAAAATCAAAGGGATGAATATATCAAACTGTTGAAAGAATTTGCTGATGTTTTTGCATGGAAGTATGAATAATTTGAAACTTATGATACTAGCATCGTTGAGCATAAAATACCTTTGAAAGATGATGCCAAACCTTTCATCCATAGAGTTAGGCATATCAACTCTATGTTATTGCCTATTATGGAGAAAGAGGTCAAAAAATTGCTTGATGCCCAAATCATTATACCTCTGAGGTATTCTGATTGGATAACTAATTTTGTTCCTATCAGAAAGAAGAATGGTGAAATCAAGCTTTGTGTTGATGTCATAAACTTAAACAGGTGTTCCAGGAAAGATAACTACCACTTACCAAAAATGGAGCATATCTTGCAAAGGGTGACATGCTTAATAAGGATGTTGATGATTGATGGGTTTTCGGGCTACAATCACATTTCTGTGTTACCAGAGGACAGAGAAAAGATGACATTTACTACTCCTTGGGGTACATTCATGTATGCCAAGATTCCCTTCGGTCTCATGAATGTAGGGGCAACTTTCCAATGTGCAATGGACATTGCATTTATTAGAGAGAAAGACAAGTTTGTGGTTATCTACTTGGATGATATCACAGTGTTTTCCAAGCCTGATCAAGAGAATTACCAACATTTAGATAAGGTGTTTCTGAAGTGCATAAAATATGGGCTATCACTTAATCCCAAGAAGTCTCTTTTTTCCATTAAGGAAGGTAAGCTTCTAGGACATATTGTCTCAGCTAAAGGAGAAAAAATTGACCCAAATAGAGTAGAGGCTATTAAAACTCTTTCTTTCCCAAGGTCCAAGAAAGAAATTTAGTCCTTCTTAGGTAAGATAAAATTCTTGAGGAGATTTATATTTAACTTTGTTGAGTTAGTGAAATTCATCACAACCATGTCGAGAAAAGGAAATGAAGTAAAATGGACACTAGAATCTAGGAGTTCTTTTGAGCAAATAAAACAAGCACTGATTGATGCTCCTGTTTTGATCAATCCTGACTACTCAAAGGAATTTTTGATTTTTTCTTTTTCCTCAAATGATACATTAGCTGTTGTCCTTCTTTAGAAGAATTCAGATGGAATGGAATAGCCTATCTCTTTTTTTAGTAGGGCCTTGAGAGATTCTGAAGTCAGATATGACATCATGGAGAAACAAGCTTATGCTTTAGTCAAAGCTCTAAAAGCTTTCAGGGTATATGTTCTTCACTAAAAAATTATTGCTTATGTTCCTTCAAGCTCTGTAAAATAAATTCTGATTCAACTTGATATACATGGGAAAAGAAGTAAGTGGATTGCTAATATTTTGGAGTTTGATCTTGAGGTGAAACCCACCAAGCTGGTAAAAGGTCAAGGTTTAGCCATATTGTTAGCTGAATCAAATTGTAAGGAACTGGGAGTTAATTTCATGAGTGTTAATTCTGCAAATCAACAAACTAATATTGCTAACATCAGCTTGCAAATTAGGTCAAAATTGGCAGAATGCAGTTGGTACAAGGACCTTATCTATTTCTTGCAAAATTTGTAGCCTCTGACTGGACTTGGGAAGACCAAAGTGAGAGCTCTGAAGCTTAAAGTAGTTAGGTATTGTACTGTTGATCAGATTCTATAATGGAAATATCCTTTAGGGGTTCTTTTAGGATGTTTATATCCAAAAGAGGCAAAAAAAAATATGACTGAATTCCATGGGAATCTATGTGGAGGTCATCATTTTTGGAGGACTACAACATACAAGATACTTAGAGTTGGGTACTTCTAGCCTAGCCTATTCTCTGATGGGTGTGAAAAAATCAGGACTTGTGACAAATGTCAGAAATTCCCAGGCAAACAACAACTCAAATCTTTTCCTCTGAATCCCATAATGGTATCTGGCCCTTTTCAATAGTGGGGGCTAGAATTTATTGGATAAATTCATCCATCTTCAAGTGACCAACATCGTTGGATTCTGACTGCTACTGATTACTTTACCAAGTGGAGAGAAGCCATTCCCACTATAAATGCAACACACAAAGTAATTATTGGTTTCCTGGAAGATATTCTATCAAGGTTTGGTTGTCCCAATAAGATTGTTACTGATAATGCTGCAACTTTAAAGCTGAGCCTCTGGTGAAGTTTTGTGAAAAATTTGGTATTCAACTTATCCACTCCACTCCATATTACCCTCAGGGTAATGGCTTGGCAGAATCCTCCAACAAAAGATTAATGAAGATAATCAAAAAATTGCTGGAAGATAATAAGAAGTCATGGGATTCAAAGTTGAAGTTTTCCCTATGGGAAGACAAAGTAACCACAAAAAGGTCAATTGGCACCACTCCATTTCAGTTGGTCTATGGAACTGAAGCTATTTTTCTTGCTTAGTTAGCTTTACCTGTGGAAAAGTTTCTTCAATATCAAGAAGGGGAACCAGATGACATGATCAGGAGGATGCATAAACTTGTGGAAGTACAACAAACCAGGGAGCAACTTTTTGATAAAGCACAAAATCATCAACAAAAAATCAAAAAAGTTTTTGACAAGAAGGCGAAGAAAAAATATTTTCATCTTGGAGACCTGGTACTCAAATGGGATGATCAAAGGTAAGATAAGGGAAAACATGGTAAATTCGAAGCCCTTTGGGTTTGTCCTTTAATTTTTTTTGAAGTTTTGCAAAATAATACTTTTAAGTTGCAGAATTTGGAAGATGCTGAAATTCCTTGTGGCTCGGTGAATGAGAATTTTTTAAAGAGATACTTTTTTCTTAAAGCAATGAGTGGCTTCATTTCATTGTAAATACCAGTCTTTAGTTAGTTCTCTTTTCTTTCAATAATGACTCCATGCTGAATGGATAAGGCACTGGAACTGCATGTTCTTGGAGCCTCACAGGGAGGTCTCCATCCCCTATGGAGCCAAATGTTAGCACATAAGATGTATAGGGGTCAAAGCATCTTTGGATTTGTCTTGTTTTGATTCATAGGGTTTTTTAATTTTAGGTTTTGGAATTATGTCTCATGACATAACTCATGTTTGATTTTTTTTCCCATGAGCATAGTCTTGTTTTTAGTCTTAGTTAGAGCCTAAGTGTCATGGTATTGTTTATCATCATGAAGGAAATTAGGGTCAGCATGGGTCACACCCTGATCTTAAAATCATTATCATCATATGTTTTGTCTCAAGGGTGTGCACAAAATTTCCACTTATGTCATTTTCAACCGTTTGAAGGTCAAGTCGGATGTTATATTTACTTGCTGCCAACTCACCTAAAAGTTCGTAGCATACCTAGAAGTACCTTATGCACTAATATTTAATCATTGCAATTTGAAAATGTGTCCGGGGAGATCTCATCGTCTTCACCGCATTCAATTCATTATGATTTTCATAATTATGTCAAGGAACAACTCTAACAATTTCCATGAAGTGTGCTACTGGAGTTTGAAAATTGGTGCTGTGAACTGGCTGTAGTAGATTGAAAAAGATTGGGTGCTTCCTTTTAAGTCCAACTCGAGTTCACAAAGAACCAACCTAAATTCAAACACACTAGGTAATTCTTGACAATTGCATGCTACTTAAATGGTTGATTGAGAATGTAAAGCTGTTGTGTATTGTTCCTGTGCTGCAAACTGTTAAAAGTTAAAATGCGTTGCCAACTCACTGCACCATCAAAACCCACAGTTATGGTGTTCTAAACCCTGGTCATTTTTCAAGATTGTTATCTCATAGAGTCATCCTACAATTTCCTCTTTCAAACAGTAATATTACCCACTGCCAATTTCGCGTTGCAAACTATCCATTATAATCCTGTGCTGCAAATTGTGCGCTGTGAACCCTCTGTCTTTTGATTGACCAAACCTTTGTCAAATTGAAATTTGTCAAAGGCCCAGGTTTGAACCAGTCATTATATGTTCCCTCTCAGACATGGAAAGTCTTTCTATTCTTTCATAAAGCCTAGTTAATTTGCGCTGTAGACTGGCGTTGCGAACTAGCTGTTGGTGATGCAAACCCTTTGTTTACACATAGTTATCTCTTTTTTTCTGTCTGCAACTTCACTCAGATTGAATTGATGTCCCTATTATCATTCCCTACTTGCAACTTGCTCAACTTCACACTATTTCCATGTATAAGTTTCTTCAGTCAGGTGAACCCTAAGTATGCCAGCTCTATAATCAAACCCTAAAAATCCCTCTTTTATGTTATATTTCACATAGAAACTATCATAAGAGGCTACATGAGGTTTTCAAGATAGTAATTATGGACATCCAACAAGGAAAAAGATCCACAAAGTGGGAGAGATTGTGAGAGCTGAACCACATGACATGCAACTCATCAATTCTGAACCAATTTTGAAAGAAGCTTTCCAGAGGGTGGGCTGCCTCAAATTTTGTCAGAAAATGCAAAGATGACATCGTGAAGGGGCTAAGCAGTTTGCAGTTAATTTCATTGGAAAAAAGACTAAGATGGGGATGCTAGAGTTTGAAGTCTCTGAGCATTCTATTTCTATATCCACAAAGATACTTGATTGTGGTGAGAAGTGGTTCAAAGCCATGTCTTTGAACTCTTCTTTCTCCAAGGAATTATTTAAACTTGAATATCAAGGAGACAATCTATCCAAAGGAGTGCCTAGAAGTCACATGCTAGAATATTTTTACAAGATGCTCAAGGTCATCCAAAGGTACTTCACATATGAAGGAAGGTTCAATATGGTATATCGATACCATATCAGATTACTACTACACTTCACTAGGAAAGAATCCATGAACCTTCCATTTTACCTTTTCAGGAGTATTGGCAAGATGTCAGATAGATTCTAGGCTAAGTCCAAACAGATAGACACAAGTGTTTTTCACTCTGGTTTAATCAAGATGTTAGTAATGGAAGAGTTGAAGAAGACTAACACTGACTGGGAAAATTTCCTAGCTGCATTAGATTTTCAGTTAGATATTGCTCCTACACCACAGTCCAAAATACAAACTCCTACCCCTATTGAGAAGACTGTGCATTCAGATTAAAGAAAGAAGAGGAGGATGACTAGGAGTGATAAATATTTTTAGGATACTGATAAAGAAGAAGAATATGGTCCCTCACAAGCTCCTGACATAGAAACTTCACCTGTGGCAGAACCTACTCCTATGGAAATACCTTCAAGAAAATCAAGGAACTTGAAAGGAAAAAAAATTGTCTATTCCCCACAAGTTGTTGCAGAAAAATTCAAACATAGAAGACCTTTTATAAGATCAACAACTAAACAACATGTTCCTATGGAAGATGATATAGTAGAAGCTTCAACTCAGCAAAAGGACAAAGTTCATTTTTCCAAACAACCCATGGAGGTTATTGATATCAACACTCCTCCTCATGAAAGTATCCCTACTTTCAAAAGACTCAGGAGGCAACTTAAGGATGCAAAAACTGAAATTGACAAGTTGAAAAAGGAATATTTGGAGTCTTGAATCAAGCTAAAGGAGATGTTAGATCTATATTAGGAGACAATTGATAAAGCAAGGTTCATGGCTAAAAGGTATTATCCCCTTCATAGACAACTCAAGAATGTATATAAGTAGAAGAGAGCTTGCCAAGCTGAGATCAGGAAATTAAAAGCAGAGTTATAGCCCTTCAGAGAAGAAGTGGAAAAAAGGAATCTAGATATGTTGGCTAAGGTGGATACTAGAAGGAGTACCAGAACCAAAAGATGAATACAAGATGATCTCTCACATCAACATCATTTTTTTCATGGTTTACTTTTTGCATGCAGTTACAACATTAAGTGATGATTTTGGATTTTAAGCTTAATTTAGCATCTTCATATGTTTTTCCCAATGATGACTTCATGTTGTAAGGAGCTTGTAGCATTTCTCGAAGGCTTATCCTACTTCTAGTACAAGTTTTTAAGGTCAGAATAATTTTTGTAATAAAACGAGATTCTATAGGAAAGTTCACAGTGCCTAGACTCACTGACACTGCGAATTGGGTGTTTAGGACAATATGCAACGCTATTTCCGTGAACTTAGATTTATGAAGATTTTGAAGGTGAGAGGGATTTCCAGTTGTCAAGTTGAACTCGTACCAACATTCATAGGTTCAATTGCACATTACAAGGCCACCTGCCTCAAGGAGATGGATGTAGTAAAGCCACATCACCAATTGTTAAGGGTTTTTCAATACATTGCCAACATTTTCCTGCAAAATAACATTTTGTTATCTTTTTGTTGTACACCTGTTATCATTCCTTTATAAGGCATATAATTCTATGAATAAATGAGGTGGAGAATTCTAAAGAGGTTTTTCTTAGAGATTTTGTTATTTAAGATAGATTGTAACTTGATAGGAGGTTGGAATGGTTGAGGAGAAAACTCTTATCTTTAGTCTCTGATTATTGTAACAAAGTTTTCCTGATGTATAGAACATACTCAAGAATATTTAATGGTGAAAATCAGTCTTTTTCCTACTGTCATATATGTTCTGTCTCACTTTGGTATTAGTCTTTGGTGAAGGATTCATCATGAYRTTGTTTCTTTATTKCAGTAAATGATTTATTGTGGTATTTTATGCAAGTTGATCRAAGTRCTTTTCTCTTTGGATTAAGAAGTTYTTATTCAAATGAGTTTTSTTCCATATGTGTTCCAGAAATACYTGATGTAAACTGGTACTCATATTTCACTTTCCTTTCTAAGTCTTCTATCTTTCATTTATACCGCTTAACACTGATTTGAAKCTATTCAAAGCCTTGCTTGCTGGTGTGTATTTCATGGAAGGTTTTATGATTGAMATCATAAACTGAGTTTCACATCCATTTTCCACACTCTTTAAAACCTTATTATTCACATTCTGATGGGTATTAGTCTTACATCTACATCAGTCTAGGTGTGACTTCTAGTGCTAACACTKTCAATTATCTTTGATAACTRACTTTCRATTATCTTTGTTAGGTGATTGATTCCCCTAGTGCTCTCTTTTCAAKAAACTAAATGATAGACTTGGTGTTTTKTCGGTGATTTCATTTTATTAAATAGYATTCTACAATAATTCTATTGCTTTGTTTAGTAATGTTGTGCATATGTCTTTGCAAGTCCTTTTTCTTTATATATATATATATATATAATGGTAATTTTGGTTCATTAAGCTTTAGGGTGTGTGCAAGTTGAAAATTACCTCAACATAAAAAATCTTTTAGATTTTGAATGATGAAGTGGAAGACACCTCAAGAGTTGTGTAAAATATTCAACCTCAAGAATGATTTTCTTCTTGAAGAAGAGGATACTAAGGATGAAACTATAGGGGTGTATGAATGATACTAGGGTAGTGTGGTAAACCAAAAACCCTCCAAGTACTTTCCCATGATCCATGGATGGTAAACATGGTAAAATGTTGGCCCTAATTATGGAGCCTCACCCCGAGGGGATCAAGAGAGTCGAACCATTGACCTCCCCAACTAATAACTAGGGGAGAAATTCACACCAAGATCAATACCACTTGAGATAACCCTCAAGGCTATATATATCTCTGTGTGTGTTACAAACCCCTAAAAAACAAAAAAACTAAATAATTTTTTTTGGGGCAATGAGGGCAATTCCAAAAATCATCCCTCCCCCCAACTTCACCCCACTTGTGCCTCCCTTCACCTTGTTCCCTTCTATCACACTATTTAAAGGAGAGGTTTTCCACTCCTTTAAGTGGTGTGGGGGGGAGGCCCCCTTCTTCCCCACCCATTGCCTTGCTCCATTGTCAAAGAAGAGGCATGGCATATGAATAGGAGGGGAAAGAAGGGGTTCACCCCTGCACCACTTAAAGGAGTGGCACTAGTGGGTTGAGTGAGGGGTGTGGGGTAACACATGGGGGATGGGGTGGAGGTTTGTTGGGGTAGGATAGGTGGGGTGAAGTTGGGGGGAGGGGTAATCCCTCCCCCAACAAAAAAATATTTTTTTGTTTGTAACAATT
>JASDQU010312032.1:0-13559 GCA_032191745.1 Picea mariana | reverse complement strand
AGTTGAACACCTTAGGTAGTTCCCTCACATTACGTTAACACATTTAGGAGGATGATATATATATACACATGTTACTACTTATGTTCAAGAGGTCAACTGGATAATTTCTTCTAGGAACATTTTTAATGAGTCTCAAATATTATGAGAGGAGCAACAAGAAAGCGATAATTTAGGTATTCACAACGAAAGTGTTGCAATTAAATTTACATTAGAATGCTAAATAATTTCATTGGAAACTTTATATATATTCTCTATCAATAACAATGTAGTTGTTTGAATTGAAGCAAAAGTTCTCTTTATTAGATTAATTTTGTTTATTGTTGAAATTTTTAAGTATGTTACATAATTTTTTTTTTATGTTATAAAATTGAGTAAGTAATAACTTATTGTAGGTGTATTACATATGGTATCAGAGCTCAAGTTGAAAAAACTAGACTTTGTGGGCATTAACAAAATTCTAAATAAGATAATGTTTTTTTAATTACTAACAAAGATGAATATTTTATTGCTAAAGTGACAGGATATTATCCAACCTTCAAAAATATGTCGACCCAGAATGAAGAACAAATTAACCATGAAGGAATTGTCAACCAAAAAAATCGTGAATAGAAAAGTAAGAGTAGTTCATCCTCATAAGTGTTGGAAACTATAAGAAGTCTCATAGTGGAACTTCAGACTTTTAAGGGTGATAATGAAAAAATTAAGAAAAGTGAGAGTAGTTCATCCTCATAAGTGCTGGAAACTATAAGAAGTCTCATAGTGGAACTTTAGACTTTTAAGGGTGATAATGAAAAAATTAAGAAAACACTGTAAGAACAACAAGAACTAAATGAGATATTATTGAGAAATATAGCCAAGAAAAGTAAATCAAAGAAAACTGAGTCGAACAAAGGAAACAATAAATTATCTTTTGAAAACTCAAGGAGGGAATCCAAGTCAGATGATAGATCATCGACCAATACTCAAGCTAGAGTAGAATAAAAAACACCCTCTACTAAGAAAAGGAAACAATTAGATCACTTGGAAGGTGAATTCAAAAAAATAAAACCCTCCACTTTTGATGGAGAATCAAAGATAGGTGAAGAAGTTGAATCTTGGCTACTAGAGATAAAAATATACTTTCAGATTTATAATTATTCTAGTAACATGAAGGTTAGAATGGCCATTTATAATTTAAAAGGAAAGGCTAGTATTTGGTGGCAATATATGAAACTAGCTAAAGGATTGAAAGAGAAGAGAATGGAATTATCAGAATTTAAGAATTATTTCGATAAATAGTACATATAGGAAAGTTATTATAAAAGAAAGACCAAGGAATTTTATAAATTGCGACTAGGACAAATGTCTATGGAAAACCTAATTAATACGTTTTTAGATCTGTTGAGATTTGTACCTTATATTAAGGAAGATAAAGTAAAAATGCAGAGATTATTAAGCTTTCTACCACAATCTTATAAGGACATAATTGAATTTAAAACCATAAATCATTGAATGAGTTGTTTAGGAAAGCCATAATGTGCTATGAACAATATAAATAGATATATGAAACTCCCAAGGCATGGAAAGATAGGAAGAAAGATAAACTGAATCAACGAAATAAATGTTTCAAACCAGCTCTAAAGTATTCCAAAAGAATGATTATCCATCTAACACACATTAGGTTCAACTAGGGAATAAACCAGTTAATTTGGGATTCAAAAAGATAACAGACATTCCTAGAGAACCACTGAAATGATGCAAGTTTGGATAGCCCCATTTGTGAAGAAAATGTCCATGCTTAAACCCAGGAAGTAGAACTTCGGTTCACAATCTAGAGGAAGCCACCAAAGTTGGAGATATTGGGAAAGCCATACACATAATTAATGTTGCTCTAGAAGGGAGACTACCATATCATCAATCAATTTATATTGTAGTGGAAATTTAAGGTAAGCTACAAAATAAACAAATGTCCATACTAATAGATCCAAAGGAAAGTTTGAGCTATATAACTCCATCAATGGTAGAGAATTGTAAGCTGAAAAAAAGTGAAACACCCTAAATGTTGGTTAGTGCAATTATCTGTTGCGACTAAAAGGAAAGTAACAAAGTATATTTCTAAGTGTAATATAGGAATAAATGAACAAAGTATTTTAGTTAACTTAAATGTGTTACCCTTAGGATCATCTGACATTCTTATTGATATGGATTGGTTGGAATCACACAAGGTTTTACTAAACTGTTATGAAAATTCATTTGTATATCAAGATGAAGATGGTGTAAATAGAACAATACAAGGACTAAGAAAACTATTTTGAGTAAGACAGATATCAACTATGTAGCTTAAAAATGCATAAGGAAGCATGGATGATTTTAGGGGTTAAATTTATCTCATGGGCTAATTTTCCATGGTTTTTCCCAAAAAAATATTAGCTATTCTAAAAATGATTTGCCCAAATTCTATAGGATAAAATTATTTTGCCTTAAAAATCGCCAAAATTTTATACAAATTATATTAAATCCTTAGAAATTTGAATATTTTTACAAAAATATTGGCAAACATTTATAGTTGTCATATGAAGGATTAGTAAGATTTTCCAAGGTTTCTACATTTTAAAATAAATTTTCATCCTTAAAATCATCCCTGTAATGAAGGGGTGTCAACTATATGCAATTCAGGTGATGAATATACAAAATCATAATGACAAACCGAAGTTAGAGGATTATGTTGTTTTTCGAGATTTTAAAGATATTTTTGCTGAAGAAATATCAGAATTACCTCCCATAAGAGAAATAGACTTTTCTATTGACTTATTATCAAGATATGCCCCTGTGTCAAAAGCATTGTACATGATGAGTATCCTTAAGTTAACTTTGATATACTCAAATTATTAGAAATTAAATTCCAAGTTGAATTTAGAAATAAATTTCCATTTATGGAAAATCTGAATTTAAAAATAAATTTTCATTTATGGAAAATATGAATTTAGAATTTTGGATTATGTAATTATTATTTTATGACTCTTGGGAAATGATTTGACTTTCCCAACTATTCTCTTTTGTTGGACACATGTATGAGACAAACGTTTTAATAAATTAAATGTTGGAAGACAAATGGAACAATGAGGTTAAAAATAGTTGACTATGACTCCATGAGTGGGGAATAGGTTTGAGTTAACTCAAAGGAAAATCATTGCTTAGTATGTTGGGATTGAGAAGTGTTTTGTTGTTAGGAGCACATCTGGTGTGAGGAAAAGCATTTTCTGATCTGTTGAATGTGATAGTAACTGAGGAGGATGACTCAATTCCCCCTTATGGATTCATGGTCGGGCTAGGGGGTGATCAAGACAAATGATTGTGGTTGTTCCATTTGTTTCCCAGCATCAGTATTCAAATATGTATCTCATCTATGTACTTTTATTTTTGATATTATATTATGGATATTATCTGGTTGTTAATATGTTTTACATTTTATACATATAAGTAAAATCTGTTTAAAATGGATTGTACATCCATATTAGATTGTGGCTTACCATTGTGTAAGAATACCTGTAGTGGTGTTTATCTGAAGTATAAATGTTTAGTATATATATGTGTGTGTGTATATACATATATAGGAAAACCGTGTATATGTGCATATGGATCATTATGAATCTATATTCTTAATTGTTGTGCATTACTGTGTATAATCAACTACTTCAGAAAGAAAAGTATAAACATATTGTATTGTTGTTCTACTATTATGTTGAGTATAAAGAATAAAAGTCCCCAAATACTTTCTTTTATCTATTATCCAAGAAATATATATGATATAGTGGATTGTAGAATATATGCCAAAATTTATATTTATTACAGTCAATAGGTCATTGACCAAAATTTTACAGTTTGAGTTTTCCTTAGACCCAAGAAATCCATAGCTAGTCTAAACAAAAATTTAAAAGTCTACATGAAATGTAACCTTTTGCGGACAAACCAATTTTCTTCACCAAGTGCACTATCTTTTCTCCCAACCTACAAGGGAGTAATGCAATTATTATTAGTAACTTACTATTGTACAAAAATTAGAGAATAATATAAATAAAAGAGTCAAAGCATCCTTATCTAAGATCCTGACTGAATATCATTGTAATGTACCCAAAAGTTTACTAAAATAAAAAAAAAATTATTGTTTAAGAAATTAACATTTATAAATCGTCGAACTGTTCGTGACACAAGAATATTGGGAAAAATATATCAACTGTGCTTCTCACATTCAGAATTGAGTTCCGCATAAGGAATTGAAGGGTATCACTCCCTTTGAAATTTGGTGTGACAAGAAACTTGTTGTACAACACTTCATAGTTTTTTCTCCCTAGTTTGGGAACACATTCCTTCAGAGAAGTGCAAGGCCTTCGAACCTCATAGTAAACCCTGCATATTTGTTGGTTACACTGATGGTGTCAAAGGATATTGGATCATGGAAGCCGGGACATGTGAGCTCTTCATTGAGCATAGTTTGAAATTTGAGGAAATCTCTTCTAGCTCATCTTCTCATCTTCCTTCCCCCACAATGCATTTAGATAGTGACTTAGAGGATTTTCCTCTAGATTCCTCTACTCACAAAGTTGATATTGAGGTTTCATCCTCATCTTCCAAGAGTTCATATTTTGAGGATGAGGGTTCTCCTCATCCATCCCCTACGATGCCTCACTAGCCTCGTCAGACACTTGAGTATGCATGTGCTCTTATTGGCGATCTTTTCGATACTCGAAGGACTCAGTCACATCGTAATGATATTCTGCATTCATACATTTCCACAACCACATATCCACATTCCTTTCATGAAGTATCAAGTATTGCTATGTGGGATTCAACAATGGAGGAAGAGTACCTCTTGTTGATTCATAAAAAGAATTGGGATCTTGTTCAACCTCCTAAGGGAAGAAAAACGATTTGGTGTAAGTGTATCTATGAGAAAAAAATTTCATTGAAAACTTCAAATCATGGTTCATGGCTAAAGTATTTTCTCATGTCCTTGGTGTTGATTACACTGAGACCTTTACCCCAATTTCAAAAATGAAATCCATTCACCTGATAGTTTCTATTACTATAGGTCAAGGTTCAGATATACATCAGGTGGATGTGAAGAGTGCATTTTTTCATGGGGATNTGGTCGAGGTAAGCATTGGGTAGACCTTCTCCTAGATATAGCCTAGGCAGAAGGATACAATTACGTCTGAGGTAAATGGGCCAAGGCATAGTCCTTACTTACAAGAGTTTACCTATTCACTTGAGGTGCTTGAGGTGCTTCCACGTGTCAGACAACATCAAACATCATTCTCCTAGGATTGGTAGTTTAACCAATAGAGAATGGAAGATTCACTCACAGGATTTTACCTATGTTGACATTCACTCGCAAGGGTGTACTTGTAGAGGAGAATGGTCTAGGTTTGGTCTTCATTTAGACCCGAGGTGCTAGACACATTTGTGTGGATATGGATCATTAACATGGCTCATAAAGAAAATTTTCTATGATAGAAGAAATCCAAGTATGGATAATTTCTTCCTTATTGAGAGGGAGTGTTAAAGTCTTGCAACTTCAAAGAGTCATTCTCCATAAGGAAACACACAGAAACCATTGACGAAGAATCCATAAAGAACAAGAAGAAAATAGAAGACAAGAAAATCAAGATGACTCCATTGAAGCATTGACAACACTTGTAAAAGAAACAAAAGAAATACAATAAAGTTAAACGACAAAAATGACAAGTCGACCCTACCAGTAAAACAAGGCGACTTGACTAGTATAAATAAAGGAAATTTTATTTCATTATTACACATCTCATCAGCTCTCCTCTTCTACTGTGCATTGCCTAGTTTCTTTGCGCCAATTGCAGTTGTAGTTTCCAGTTACAGTTGCAATTGCAGTTGCAGTTGCTAGTTATAGTTGCAATTGTAGTTTCTAGCTACAGTTGTGAGTTGCCAATTACACAAGTTTTGAGGTGCGATATCTTTTTCTAGTGGCGCACTATCTTTGAGGGATCTTCCTCATGCTAGGGCACAATTTTCTATGTTCTTGGATTCTTCATTTTTCTAGTGATGTATTTGTGAACTTGTATTATATTTCTTCTAGAGAAAGATTTTTTGCATTTTTCTCTCGAGTTCAAGCTTTCCCAGGATAAATCTTAAGTTTATTGTGCATGGATATCTCTTTGTGATTTTGTTATTTCTGCTACATTTTTATTTCAGTTTAATTTTTTAGTGTGTAATTATTATATGATAACAATGGCATTGAAGTCTGTTTGGAATTATAATGTAATAATTATCAAATCTAGAAAATAGAAAAATCAACAAAAGGCAGTCAGTGTAGGCTTACAATCATCCACGTGAAAACAAGCCAAAAGATAAATATCATACTTGGGATGCACAAGAGAGATCCTATAAGAGGATTGAGTGATATTAATCCTAAGAAAATAGTGCAAGAGATGCAATTCAGTCATAGAAAACCTAAGCATGCAAAGTGGTTTTGATGCTTGCAATTATGGATGAGGCACTCCCAGTTACTATCAAGTCATCAACATAGAGAGACATGAATAGAATAACATCCTCCTATCTCAATATGTATACATTTGAATATGAGTGGAACCCAGAGAACCAACCTGAGAAATGAAAGGAGTCCATATTGGCATACCAAGCCTATGAGGTTTGTTTGAGACCATCCATAGATGACCATATTCTGGACATTCTTACCAAGCCTCTATTTAGAGAGAAGTTTGTTTACTTCAAGGAAAAGCTTGGCCTGATTTAGATTGTCTCACTCGTTGAGAGGGAGTGTTAATGTCTTGCAACATTGGTCAAACATTATCCTGAGATTGGTGATGGTGATTTTACAAGTGGAGAATGACCCTCAAGTAGTCTTCGAAGGACAAAAGACTTGAAGTGTTGATGGTTCTTTAGGAGGAAGCATTGGGTATGCATTCATTCACAAGGGTGTAGGTCCTATGGTGAATGTCCTAAGTGTAGTCTTTAAATGGAATAATACTCGAGGTGCTAGTGTTACTCCAGTGTGTGGTTGTATTGAGCGTCATTCTCCCACAATTGGTAGTTTAGCCATTGGAAAATCACATATTCACTTACATGGGTTTACCTGTAAGTGACACTAACTCGCAAGGGTGTACTTGTGGTGGTGAGTGTCACAGGTAAGCATCGTACAGACCTTCTCCTAGATATGGCCTAGGGAGAAGGATACATTTATGTTCGGGGTAAATGAGCCCAGGCATAATGTTTCCTTTACCTAAGGATTGAGGTGATTTAGGTGCTTCCACATGTTAGATAGCATTAGACGTCATTCTCCTAGGATTGGTATTTTAACCAAAGGAGAATGGAAGATTGATTCACAGGGGTTTACCTGTGGTGACATTCACTCACAAGGGTGTACTTAGAGAGGTGAATGGTCCAGTCATGGTCTTCATTGAGACCCTAGGTGCTAGACACAATTTTGTGGAGATGGATCATTAACATGGATCATAAAGAAACTTTTCTATGATAGAAGAAATCTAAGTATGGAGAATTTCTCCCTCATTAAGAGGGCATGTTGAAGTTTTGCAACTTCACGTAGTCATTCTCCATAAGAAAATACAAAGAAACCATTGAACAAGAATCCAAAAAGCACAAGAAGAAATTATAAGACAAGAAGATTAACTCATCTCCATTGAAGCATTGGCGAAACAGTTGTAAAAGAAACAAAAGAAATAAAATAAAGTTAAAGGACAAAAATGACAAGTCGACCCTACAAGTAAAATAAGGTGACTTGAATAGTATAAATAAAGGCAAGTTCATTTCATTATTACACATCTCATCATCTCTCCTCTTCTAGTGTGTATTGCCCAGTTGCTTCGTGTCAGTTGCAATTACAGTTACCAGCTACAGTTGCAATTGTAGTTTCTAGTTTGCTAGTTACAGTTGCAGTTGTAGTTGTCAATTACAGTTTCCAATTGCACAATTTTTTAGGTGAGCTATCTTTTTCTAGTGTTCTCTAGCCTTGAGGTATCTTCCTCATGCTACGGAGAAAAATTCTGTGTTCTTGAATTCTTCATTTTTCTAGTGATGTATTTGTGAACTTGGATTCAATTTACTCTAGAGAAAGGTTTGTTGGGTTTTTCTCTTGAGTTCTGGTTTTCCTAGGATAAATCTTATGTCTATTGTGCATGGATATATCTATGTGATTATTTTATTTCCACTGTAGTTTTATTTCAGTTGAAATTCTTAGTGTGTAATTATTCTATGATAATAGTGGCATTGAAATTTGTTTGAAATTATAAGCTAATAATTATCATATGTGGAAATTAGAAAAATAAACAAAAGGGAGTCAGTGTAGGCTCACAATTAGCCACATGAAAACAAGACAAAATATCAATAGAATACTTGGGATGCACAAGAGAGATCCTATAAGAGGATTGAGTAATATCAATCCTAAGAAAATAGTGCAAGAGATGCAATTCAGTCATAGAAAACCTACCACACAAAGTGGTTTTGATGCTTGCAATTATGGATTAGGTACTCCGAGTGACAATCAAGTCATGAACATAGAGAACCGAGAATAGAATAACATCCTCCTATCTCAAGATGTATACACTCGAATGTGAGTGGTACCCAAAGAACGAACGTGAGAAAATACAGGAGTTCATCTTGGCATACCAAGCCTGTTGGGTTTGTTTGAGACCATAGAGGATTTTTTGCATTTTGCAAACCAATGAAGAATCTTGATCAAATCCCTATTGATACTCCATGTAAAAATCCTCATGTATATCCCCATGAAGAAATGTACTCTTCACATCCACCCGATGTATAGCCCGACCTTGAGATGCAATACTATCAACTATCAGGTGAATGGATTTCATTTTGGAAATTGGGGAAAAGTTCTAAGTGTAATCAACACCATGAACATGAGAAACACCTTTAGCCATGAAACATGCTTTGAACTTTTCAATTGATCCATCCAGTGCAAATTTTTTGTGATAGATACACTTACACCAAACCAAATTTCTTCCCTTAGGAAGTTGAACAAGATCCCAAGTATTCTTATGTATCAACAAATTGTACTCTTCCTCCATTGTTGAATCCCACTTAGCAATATCTGATTCTTCATTAAAGGAATGCGGATATGAGGTTGTGGCAATGCACGAATGCAAAATATCATGATGTTGTGCCTGAGTCCTCCAAGTATCAAAAAGATCACCAATAAGAGTGCATGCATACTCAAGTGTCTGATGAACCCAGTGAGTCATGGTAGGGGATAGAGGAGGAGAACCCTCATCCTCAAAATATGAACTCTTGGAAGAGGAGGATGAAAACTTAAGATCAAATTTGTGAGTAGAGGAAGCTAGAGGAAAATCCTCTAAACCACTATATGAATCTGTTGTGGAGGAAGCAAGATGAGAGGATGAGCTAAGAGATATTTCCTCAAATTGCACACTATTCTCAATGAAGATCTCGCATGTCTCAGTATCCAAGATACAATATCCTTTGACCCC
The DNA here is from genome assembly GCA_032191745.1 of Picea mariana. Classification (NCBI taxonomy): domain Eukaryota; kingdom Viridiplantae; phylum Streptophyta; class Pinopsida; order Pinales; family Pinaceae; genus Picea; species Picea mariana. The sequence continues at coordinate 4,071 of JASDQU010312032.1, read as the reverse complement.
ATCAGTGTAACCAAAAAATATGCAAGGTTGACTTTGAGGTTCTAAGGCCTTGCGCTTCTTTGAAGGAATGTGTGCCCAAAATAAGGAGACAAAAACTATGAAGTGTCATATAACAAGTTTCATGTCACACCAATTTTCAAAGGGAGTGATCCCCTTCAACTCCTTATGTGGAACTCTGTTCTGAATGTGAAAAACACAATTGATATATTTTTCCCAATACTCAGGTGCAAGGGAGTGTGCATGTATCATGCAACCAACCATCTCTTTCAGGGACCTTTTTTTCCTTTCCACCATATCATTCTGTTGAGGTGTATAGGTAAAAGTATGATGAAGCTCTACCCCTTCAAGAGTTAATAATTTTTCAAAGAAGTGGTTCACATATTCTCTTCCATTATGTGTGTGGAGAATTTCAATGTACTTCCTAGATTGTTTCTTGGCGCAAACCTTTAACTCCTAGAATATATCAAAATTTTCCCCTTTCTACTAAAGAAAGTAAACCCATGTGTATATAGAAAAGTCATAAATAAAAGTGAGCAAGTGGCCATCCTTACTGAAATACAATGATGGAGATGGACCTGCAACATTACTATGAACCAAATCAAGGACTTATGAAGCCCTCCAAGCCTTCCCTTTGTTGAACTTGTCCTTAGGATTCTTTCCCAATGCCCAACCCAAACAATATCCATATGAGAAATGGATCCAAGAAGGTCATATGACCATATCCTACGTGTTAATCTATTGAACATAGAAGAAATTGACATGGAGAAATCGCTCATGCCATAGCTTGCTCATAGAATTTAAATGGGTGAGAAAAGTAGTAGAATGAGAATCAGGTACAAATGAGAGCAATCATACATGAAATACTCATGATTAACCTTATCAATTTCAAGAAGTACATTATATTCAAGATCCCTAATGGTGAAAAAATCTGGAGTGAACTCAAATTCTCTTCAATTATGGGAAATATGATAGATGGAGAGAAGTTTGGATGACAAATTATGCACACAAAGCACATCCTAAAAAGTTCCAATGCCAACATCAAAAATATATTTCTCGATGACATATATAGAAGAGTCATCCCCAATGAGAATGTGGGGCACTGAATAGGGATCCAACAAAGAAAATTATTCTCTCACATAACCCATACGATGTGATGCACCCAAATGTAAAATGCATTGCTAAGAAGAATGTGCAGTTGAAACAAGTGTAGTTTCTTTCCCTTTTCCTGATTTGGAAAAAGGAGTAGAGGATTGTTGTGAAGAAGGTAGATTAAACATTGTTCTTTTCTAGAAGATGATTCAACTCATCCACTTGGATCTTATGACAAGAATGTTCCTCATGACCAACCTTCTTGTAGTAACTACAAGTATTCTTGTCCTTCTTTTGAGAATTCCCCTTTAAAGAAGAGCAGTTGGAGTTTTCTTTTGGGGAAGACAATGACTACGTCTGATATTTCTATGAATTCTTTTTAGAATTCTTTTGTTTCTTGTCATGTTTCCCTGACTGTGTATGTCACTTCAATTGACCAACCAACAAATCCTAATACTGAGATGGGTTAAGGATACCCATGGAAAGAATCTTCTCCTACACATGCATTAACATTTAGAAAAATGGATCCAAATAAGGCACTTTATAGGTATATCTCATAGTCAACATATGAGTGTGAAAGCTAGAAACAAATGCATCATATTCAGGTCCAATTTTAGAGGGAGAAGTTAAGGCAAGTTGTATGTTTTCTTCTCTATGTCACATGATTTGCATTGGGATCTTACATCATTAGCCTTTGTTACATAATCCTGGATGTTGTCAAAATACTTAGGATCAAGACTCATTAGTTCATTGTCAAGTTGATATCCCCTAACTTCATCAGTTGTCCGATAGAGAGTTTTTAATTATTCTCATGCATCATGTGAGTTTGTACATCCATCAAGTTGAAAAATTATATCAAGGGAAACTAGACTCCTAAGAAAACCAATAAATTTTGCTTTCAATCATCCATAGTACATTTCCCTTATCATCTTTAGGTTCAATAACCTTTTGTTCAAAATAAGACCTATATATCCTTGTTTCATTCAATAATTCGATGCATTTTTATGCAATGTGTTGTAGTTGTATGGTGTTAGCAATGGAAATCTAAAGTTACTTATTTGTGAAGGAATACACACAATAACAACAAGAGACTGTTATGAATCACTAAATCAAATATCTCCCCTAGAAAAATGATTTCAGACTTTATATTTAGTGTGGTTACAATTGCCACCAACAAGAGAACACCGAGTGGACCTAAATTCGATGCCTTTACAAATCCTCAAAAAATGAGTATGTGATTAAAGTACAATTTTGGCACAATATCAAGTGAAATAAAAAANCATGCACTACCAAAAAAAGAATCACAGCAATCCGATGTTGTATGCAAAAGATATGAGCCTTTTAAGTTCTCAATGTGAGAACTGCACAATGTCACCTATGAGAATCTACAAATTCTGGAAATTTCGTGCACAAAATTATAAATTGTCCAAATTTAGCAGAACCACAAACTATAGAAACCTCCAAATAAATTTAAAAACTTGAAGTGCACATTGGGGGCTCGTATGGATCCCGAGGCAAAAACAAAGTTTGCCTCTCCGAACAAATTTTCCAAAAATTGACGAATGGATAGTTGATATTAGTGTTTTCAAGCCTTTTGAGCATGATGGAAGGGTTATTTTTCACCCAAAATGATACAAATTGTGGCTCCCTATTGGATCTAGGAACGAACCTGCGACTTCAAACCCTCACAACTCTTGCCTCTCATGTCCAATTGGGACAAAATGAATGGAAAAATGTTTATGTCGGTTGTTTTGAATTCAATGGTGAGTTCAAAATGTCTCCAAGAAACTTTGGAAAAATCTTCATCTCACAATTCAAGAAGATAACCCCCATGAAACTAGTTTTCTCCACACTAGAGGAGCATACTCATGTTCTTCGAAAAAAATATAGCTCTACACACAAATTTCTATAAATATTAGCTCTACACACAAATTTCTAAAAATATTTCTAACCCACCACTTCTACCATGTAAGATTTAGCTCAAAATCCATCTAAGAATGCAAATGAATGAAGGAAAGAAAATCTAGAAATATGAAATGAGTAAGAATAAACTATATTATACTTAAGAGAATGCAAACAATCCAATGAAAATGACATACTCATATGAAAGCGACTGGTGAGTATATATAGGATTTATCACTCAATAAAGTAAAAACACAACCAATATGGGATAATGTGAAAAATTCCATAAATAAACTTAACCTAGTGTAAAGAGAGATACACTCAATAACTAGTTAAGAAATAACTAGATAACTAAAAAGTCTATCCACACTAACACTATATAACCAAAAAGAAACATAACACTTACATTTCCCATATTTTTAGCATCCCTAAAACCAAAAGTAAGGGAAAGACATAACATTGTTAGAATAGAGTTGATTTCAAGAATATTTACCACCAACCCATGTATTTTATTTGATTTCACCATCATAATAACCAACCAAGTGCTAGAGATTAGTTAATGATTAAAAATGTCCCTACTATCAGTGTTTGGTTTACAACTATTAATACAACTATTGCAACTCCAATCACATGCCATCTAAGTTTTTTTTCTTTTTTAAGCCATAAAATTCTTTGCATGTGACTATTTATTATAACAATGTCCACTACCATAACACTATCCACTTACTATTTCACTTAGTATTCATTAAAAGATTTGCTTTTTGCGAGCTCCTCGAATGAGAAAAAAGCAAAAGCAAGGAGCCTTTCCCATACCTTATTTCTTAAAGCCCATGCCCATGCCCATGCTTGCACTATCTTTCAGTGCATTAAATGTTGTGGAGACAACTTAGAATGTATTATCATTTTTGTTATATATTACTTTTTAAATATCCACTTCACTTGTTTTTAAGGCAAGAAAGTTGTCCACCCTCCATCCTTGAAGTGATGAACATTGAAGCTCATGCAAACGATTACAATGCATTAAATGTGGCAAACAACATGGCATGCATTAGCCTTTGTGTTATATATTATTTAAAAAAA
>JASDQU010312029.1:0-13559 GCA_032191745.1 Picea mariana | reverse complement strand
GAACATGCTTTGTGAAATATTTAAATGAGAAATGATCAATATTATGGTGAAAAGTTATGATGCAAACAAGATCAAGAAGTAAGATTTTGAAGATGGCATGCTGAATGACACTGAACCCATTCATCTCTAATGTTTTCTGACATTCTTCCCCATAGACTTATACTGAAACAAATATTTATTTTTTGTTTTCCGAGAAGACCCACAAACCCTTTTTGAAGCATCATTATTATAGAAAACTTGTCACAACATCCGTCAAATGCAACATATTTATAGATTTTGTAACGTCGCAATTCCGACGTAAAAAAGTCCTAAGTGACCGTTGGTACTTTGACTTGGTGAAAATACTAAGGTGACCATTGGAGGGGAAAACCTAGTTTCCAAAAAGTCGCAATTGCGACATATATCTTCACAAACGTGGCAAGAGAGACATTCCAGTGGAAAACGTGGAAAGAGAGACGTTCCAGTGGAAAATGTGGCAAGAGAGACATTAACGTGGCAAGAGAGATGTTAACGTGGCAAGAGAGATGTCATGTGGCAAAACCGACATTATTGGGCAACATTATTTTTTTTTTTTAATAAATTTCCTCTATTTTGCGACAATATGGACAATTTTGTCCATAACGCCGCAAATAAAACGTCGGAATTTTTACAATATGTACTAGTGACTTATCCCTGCAAGCCTTTAACACATTCTTGCACGAATCCAACCAGATCTAGTAGTTATGCACTAAGCCTATTACAAGTAGTAGTTCTTACATCGTTTAGCTACTTATTTATACATTTACAAAAATGCCTAATCATGGGTAAACCCATGGGACGACATACCTTAAATCATTACATAAACCCTAAATCCCTTTGTTAGTTCCCCAATCCCACAAAATGAGTGAGATACCATGATGTCTACTTCGCCTGGGTGCTCCATCTTTGACCAGCCTGTCGAAGTCCCAAAAATGGTCAAACATGACCAATGTTTCCTCAAAACTTGGTCAAGGGCCAAAATTGTTCTTCCATGGACTTGACCCATTGTTTATAATCACTATTTTACTCAAATCTATTGGGTTCAACTGTGGATAGTAGTGCGAGGTGTTTCTACTCTAGTGTATGTAACCTTTTACTTCTTTTGGTTTCTTTTCCTACATTTTTGTCTCCAATAATTTGTTCTGGTGGATGATTTTTTTGAATCTGGAGGCTAGGTGTCCTGGAAGGTATTCAAAAGTATTGTTGATCATTTTCTTCCTGTTCTTCTTCTGATGGATTCTCTGATTCTTACTCTACCTCTTCTTCTTTTATTTCTTATTGTACTTCCTGATCATCAAAATTTATTCTTTATTCTTTGATCTTCGACACATCTGCTTCATAAATTTTTACATTTATGCTTTCCACCATCTTGTTGAGTCTCAAATTGTAGCATTTGTATACCTTGATTTTGCTTGAGTATCCAACCCATATGACTTGCTTCTACTTCAGTATCCAACCAATATTCCTTTCTTGTTCTTGAGTATCCAACCAATTTTCCTTTATCAACTCGAGAATCAAATTTTCCAACTTTGTCATCTTCTCTCTTTATGTAGCATTTTCTTCCAAATACTCTGAAATGTTTGACATTTACTAATCTTCCCTTCCATAAATCATATGAGATTTTTTCATTATTACTTCTCAGAATACCTTTGTTTAATATATTTACAGTTGTGTGCGCTTATTGCACCCAAAATATGTTCCTCAACTTTGAATCTTTCAACATGGTTCTGGCCATATCCACTATAGTTCTCTTCTTCCTTTCAATGACTCCATTTTGATGTGGTGTCCAAGTTGTTGAGAAATGTCTTTTTATTCCACGTTATTCACATAAATCCATGAAATTATTTGATGTGAATTCACCTCCATTATTTGATCTTAAGCACTTGATTCTCGAATCCATTTCATTTTCAAACATCTCCTTGTATATTCAGAAATTTTTGAATCCCTCTGATTTCTTCTTGAGAAAACAAACTGCAGTCATTCTTGTATAATCATCAACCAATAGCATGAAGTAATATTCACCGTTCATTCCTTTTGTTCTCACTGGTCCATATAGATCAATATGCACAATTTCCAATGACTTTGGCATAGAGTATTCCTTTGATCTGAATTCAGTTCTTGTCTTCTTTCCTTGTAGGAAATCATTGCACATAGTACTAGCGGATTTTGAAATTTCAGGCATTTCTCTTACTGCTTCCTTTCTGTTGATTTTGAATAGATTGTCAAAGTTCATGTGTCCCATTCTTTTGTTCCAATTCCAACTTACATTTTCCTTTCCCAAGCAACATCTTTCCTTTCCAATATCATTTAAGATGTATATGTTGTTTGGATTTCTTACCATTGTAGCCACCAATTTTCTCGATCCTTGTTTCCTTATCTCACATTTCTCTGAGTCAAATATAAGTCTATGTCTTTGATCACACATTTGAATCACACTTATCATATTATGCTTCATGTTTTCGACGAGTATAACATTTTCTTCCTTGGCATCCTTATTTCCAAGCTTGATTGTGTCTTTCTCTATAATTATGGTTGAATTGTCATTTCCAAATGAAATTGATCCATCTCTTTCCTACTTTAGAGTTATAATATGTTATTTTCACCTATCATATGTTTTGAGAAACCACTGTCAACATACCAATAACTTCTTCTGCTTTGGGATTGTAGTGCAAGGGAACATTATTCAATATTTAGTTTATCCTGCTTCCTTATCCAAATTATTTTATGATGATTGTTGAAGTCCTCCTTTGGTTCCTTTGGAGGAGATATCAATCTTCTATATTTAGCCATGTGCCCAAAATTGTTGCATTTATAACATTCTACTTCATCACTTAATGAGCCAAAAATATTATACTTTATGTTACATACTTCATGATGATTTCTTAGATGATTTATTCTAGAATGTCCTTCATAATTGTCTATGTTATAAGATCTACATTTTATATCTTTGAGCCAACAATTGTTACATGAAAAACATGAACCAAGAAAGATACTTGGATACTTGGGAGATCTTCTGAATGGTGTTGTTCCTCCGTAATTTTACTCTTGATTTATTTCCATGGGTATTTTTTTATTCTACATCCTGGGTCTTCTAGATAATTCCATCCTTCTATAACCTTGCTCTTTATTTCTTTAATCTTCTCTATTCTTATCATTTAAAAGCATTTTTTCTTCCTTCTTGATAAATCCTCTAGTGACTTCTACATAAGTCTTTTGTTATGCTTCGTCTTTTGTGGTCATAGAGATCAAAACCTTATTTGTATGTGTTTGGTTGTATCTCAGTCAAGACCTGTCATGATATGGCCTTTGAGAACTGATGATTTCATCCAATATTTTGTTGCTATTTTATTGCATGTCTCTTTTCTAAATTTCCTTTCTTAGTGAAACAATTTCTGTTTCTGGGCTCTCCTCCTTTTCTTTTTCTTTCAACTATATTTTTAGTATTTATTTAATCCTTTTGGGTTCATCAACTTGGACCTTTATATTCGTAATCATTTGTTGATCCTTTTCAAAGTTAGTACCTTGATAACCTTCTTTTAGTTTGAGTAATTCTTCCTTGAGTGACTTTTTTTTCTTCCTTTATTTATTTAGATCACTTAAGGTGCTTATTAGTTCTACTTCAAGATCTACCACACCTTCCTCTTCATCATTTTAAAAATCCATGAGTACAATTTCAAAGTCACTTTCGCTATCATCGTCCTCATCTGATGAGGAACTGTCCTCCTTTGAGTAAATATTTTTCTTGAATAATTTGGTTTTTTTCTTTTCTTGTTTCCCTTTTTAAATTTACTTTCTTGCTTGGGAGATTCTTCTTCATAAATATTTGACTTATTATCATGAGGACATTTAGAAGAGAAATGACCAATTTTACAACAATGAAAACATTTTAATGGAAGCATACTTTTGTACTTTTCGGTTCCTCTCTTCAACTTCCTTACAAATTTTTCCATTTCTTCATATTCTTTTGACTCATTGCTATAGCTACAATATGGCTTTAAATTTTTCTTGTTCTTCTTCTTTGTCTTATTGGATGCTTTGAAATATGCTTCCTTATTAGATGGATTATCCTGCTCCATTCTCATTTCATAAGATACAATGATTCCATGTAGCTTTTCCATACTCAATGTGGCAAGATATGCTCTTTCTTCAAGTGATGAAATTTTCGGATCAAATCTCATTGGAGGAGACCTCCGTACCTTTTGAAGAATCATCAATTCTTTAATTTCTTCTCCTAATCCTTTGATGGAATCTACTATTTCATCAACTTGAAGGAAGTAATCTACAATATCTTCATCTTCCTTCATTTTCAGCTGTTCAAATTGACTTTGATAAGTTTGAAGCTTCCCCCTCTTGACTTTTACATCTCCTTCATAGATATTTTGAAGTTAGTTCCAAACATCCTTTGTAGAGTCAAGGTGCATAAATTTGTTAAATATTGATTCATCGCGACCATTCAAAATAGCATTTTTATCCCTTGAATTGTTTTCACCGAGTTTCTTTCCATCTATATCTATTGGAGGAGTGGTAGGAGTTGTCTATCCAACTACTACTAATTTCTAGACATCAAATCCATATGCTTGTACACATGCTTTCATTTTTCTACTCCAGAAGGAATATTTATTTCCCTTAAATTGTGGTACCCCAATTTTAGTGTACTCCATAATCTTCCTTCCAGTGATTAAACTATTTTTTTGAAGGACCTTCTCTCATACCAATTGTTGGAATACTCAGAGGGGTGTGAATTAGTATTATGCAATTTATTACCACTTTCAACCAGAATATATAATCATTAAAAATTATTCCTTCATTTAACTTTTCATGAACATATAACCATGATCAATATCACATCAAATAATCACACGCGCAGTACACCAAAATTTATGTGGAAACCCAAATGGGAGAAAACCAAAAAATGATTTCTTATATGTCAAAAGAATACATTCATGTGAAGCACCAACTTCCAAGTTCTCCAGCACCAACTGGAAGGAGGATCCAAACCCCTTCTAAAGGATCCAACCTACAGGAATCTATCCATGTAACGAATCATTAACCATGCATCAACTATGAACTAACATATGTACTATCAATCTGTAACATGTCACTATCCATGTCATTGCCTCTATTAATAATATATTAACCACATGCACTCACATTTATCATATCAAGCATATTCCCAACATCAAGTATCCAAACCATGTACCAAAATGTATGGAAATAATGTATCATACCATGTAATATAAGATAAGCCTCATGTGTATGCCAACATCACAAAGATGTGCCTCTAACAATGAACACTAACATCCATAAACCAAATACCAAGAATATGTCTTAAGCATGTATCAACCTCACCAAGACATACACCTCAACTATATGAAACCATGCACCAAAAAGGGCCTCCAATACTTTCCTTAATCATGTTTCATACCATCCATGAAACACATAAATAACATACCTTTGCTCTTGAGGAGGTATACAATCTCAGACTAATGGACCAACCTAGTGCAAATCATCTTCAACAAACACAAGATAATATATTATTCAATACCTTTCCTTAGATCCACTACTTTCACACTATAAACCCACAGATGTTCACGTCTTTCTTCATTGCGACCTGTGGATGTCCACGCCTTCCTTCACTGCAACCCACGAATAACCTCAGAAAGTTATTGTTTTAGACTTTTCCCTTTGCTCCCTTTTTCTACCTCAAAATTCACTACCTAATATATGTTAGGAAACATTTACCAAAAGATCACTTGAAAAATAGATAATCATTGAACTTGTGTATGTATTTGTGAGAGACTTCTTGAGGTGTATTTATACTTTTTCGAAGTAACATGTTTCCTTAACTTTAGGACTTCTTGTTACAACCACTTTACCCTTTAACTAAGACTTGTAACTGTTTAGGGGCTTCTTAACTATTCCTTAGGGATTCTAAATTCATGAGGTCATAACTCATCAATCGTGAGGAACCACGTGTCATACCACCTACCTTTGGAAATGGAATGACGAGGACTATCCATTTATGAGGGTTTTGTTTGTACCTCAATTATTCTTCAACCTCATTTTCTCAGTCAACTTCAAGCCTTGTGACCACACCTATGGGTTTCTTGTAGAATTTTTCAAGGCATCTTCCCACGAGGGCCATGCTTAAAGCTACACCATAATGGGACCACTTTGGAGACTTATTCAATTATACCTAATGATTATAGAGGCTTCTAGACTTCCTCTAAAGTTGACATCAATGATAATCAATTTTAGAACATGTTTATGTTATCTTGTGGGATGCTAATTGTGAAAATTTCATGTACTTCTAATATGGATACTTTATGTGTTTATTATAATTATAATACATGTTGTTAAAATTATACAGAGGTGGTGATATGTGACCATTGTTATGATCTTTTACAGTTGTAATTATGCTTGAATATTTGTTTCCAGGATTGTACATATATGACAATTATATGTTATAGACAATAATAATTTAAATTGTAACTATAATTGTGTTCATATGTTGTTAGAGCTACCCAGAATTTTACAATTTGAGTATATGCAGTCAATGGCATAATTATACCATATAGGTGTCCACTAAGTATTTGTGAATTTTTTTTGTGCAAATGGTTATGAATTCCTATTAGGAATATTGTTGCTCGTAACATGCTTCATCATATTTGTTGATATATTTCACAGGGGTTGGTAATTATGTATTCCAGTCATTGTAATGTCTGTTAGAATTATACTTGTGTATACTGCTACTAGAATTACCTAGAACTGTACAATTATGTGCATGCACATAGTTTGTGTAATCAATGTGTCTATACAACCCTTGCTTGTATGTGTGTGTGTGTGTGTGTTTTGAATATATGCCTACTGCTGGTGTTATGTATATCCCTTCACATATATGCATTTTTCCCATATAATTCACTGATATCATAGCTATAATTAGTGTGATTTTTCCCATCTAGGGTTGGGGAAAAACCATGTTTTTACATGGACAATGCACAGGAGGTATGTGGAAAATGTGCAATGAGAGCCTTAGACAACTTATGAAGGTTTTGAAAACTTATGATTGGCCTGGTAATCCTTATATTTTCTTAAAAGAAGTCCTTGAACCACCTAATCTTGGATCAAACTGTTAACTTTTGAAATCCCGTGTCTTTTTCAAGAAAGAATCATTGTCATTGATTTTGTAATGGTGAAATAATCTTGGTCATTGGTCGAGGTATCTCATGTCTGATATCTTGCTAAAGGTACCAATTCATTAATAGTCATTTGATTTATTAGGGAACGGATGTGAACATTCTCAACCATTGATTATTACACTACTGTTAGGGTAACCTATGGTAGGAAAAGAATAAGACTCTGAGTTGAATAAAAGTGTCGATCCATCGGAGAATTCACAGAGAGATCATGAATGTTGGATGTAAATTCCATCATATCGGAGAAAATCCTATTGAAATAAGTTTGTTTGAGGTTGAATTTTAGAGGGGATTCACGAGTGGTTGTATAAGCACTCCAAAAAGGAATCTTCTAAGGGTAATCCAGACTGTCGAATAGAGAGTAACTAGGTAATAATATTGACCATTGATTGACATACAAACCCTTAAACTTAGTTTAGATGATGGTTATGTCACATTAATGTTACGTTGACAAAAGAGATTGTGTGTACAGAAAGACACATGACAGTCTGTAATGGGTCGAGGTAGTAGGAGGTGGGACCCTACATTTTCAATACAATGGAAAGGTTTTTTAATCATGTGCATTGATAAAATTTGGCATCACAAGATCATGGTAATTGATTCAAGCATATAGTTATTAGAGTATTTCAAGAACATGTTATTGGAGAACCCCGAAAGGATGTCACTGAGGAGCCATCAAAATCGTCAGATCCGTTGTTGGGGTTACAATGAAATTTTTTTGTGCAAATGGTTATGAATTCCTATTAGAAATATTGTTCTTCGTAACATGCTTCATCATATTTGTTGATATATTTCACAGGAGTTGGTAATTATGTATTTCAGTCATTGTAATGTCTGTTAGAATTATACTTGTGTATACTGCTACTAGAATTACCTAGAACTATACAATTATGTGCATGCACATAGTTTGTGTAATCAATGTGTCTATACAACCCTTGCTTGTATGTGTGTGTGTGTGTGTGTGTGTGTTTCGAATATATACCTATTGCTGGTGTTATGTATATCCCTGCACATATATGCATTTTTTCCATATATTTCACTGATATCATAGCTATAATTAGTGTGATTTTTCCCATCTAGGGTTGGGGAAAAACCATGTTTTTACATGGACAGTGCACGGGAGGTACTTCCTCATGTGGAAAATGTGGAATGAGAGCCTTAGAAGCTTATGAAGGTTTTGAAAACTTATGATGGGCCTGGTAATCCTTATATTTTCTTAAAAGAAGTCCTTGAACCACCTAATCTTGGATCAAACTGTTAACTTTTGAAATCCCGTGTATTTTTCAAGAAAGAATCATTGTCATTGATTTTGTAACAGTGAAATAATCTTGGTCGTTGGTCGGGGTATATCATGTCTGAGATCTTGCCAAAGGTACCAATTCATTAATAGTCATTTGATTTATTAGGGAACAGATGTGAACATTCTCAACCATTGATTATTACACTACTGTTAGGGTAACCTATGATAGGAAAAGAATAAGACTCTAAGTTGAATAAAAGTGTCGATCCACCAGAGAATTCGTAGAGAGATCATGAATGTTGGATGTAAATTCCATCATATCGAAGAAAATCCTATCGAAATAAGTTTGTTTGAGGTTGACTTTTAGAGGGGATTCATGAGTGGTTGTAGAAGCACTCCGAAAAAGAATCTCCGAAGGGTAATCCAAACTATCGAATAAAGAGTAACTAGGTAATAATATTGACCATTGATTGACATAGAAACCCTTAAACTTAGTTTAGAGGATGGTGATGTCACATTAACGTTACATTGACAAAAGAGATTGTGTGTACATAAAGACACATGACAGTCTGTAATGGGTCAAGGTAGTAGGAGGTGGGACCCTAACATTTTCAATACAATGGAAAGGTTTTTTAATCATGGCCATTAATAAAATTTGGCTTCACAAGATCATGGTCATTGATTCAAGCATATAGTTATTAGAGTATTTCAAGAACATGTTATTGGAGAACCCTGAAAGGATGTCACTGAGGAGCCATCAAAATCGTCAGATCCGTTGTTGGGGTTACAATGAATCTAAGTCATTCATCATTGTGGAGACATCAGAGTAACATTGGATAAGGTACTTTTATGGGGTAAGTTCCGAGGAGAGATCATGGTCATAGATCTTGGTAGTTCCTTGAGGATGAGACCAAGAGGAAGGTTATGGCATACTGAAAAGGATGAAATCACCCTACCGATGTGCATAGAACAAATGTAAACACCTGGAGGGATGTTCCAAGTTCTTAGTGATGATGTGTATGCCAAATCATCCATGTGGATATTCCATGTGTTGGGTGACAAATGAAACATGTGGCAAGGTATTTAGAACTCGGGAAACAAAAGGTGACCTGGCTTGTCTACCACATATCAATCCAGGTGGGAGAGTTAGGTAGGGACACATTTCTTGAATTCCAACTTAGATTCGATGTAGGATCTTGTTTAAGTGACGCCAAGGGGGAGTGATGTTAGGATGAAGATGGGATTCCAACATTCCTGAGGAAGGATATGTGGCATCTCGTAAATCATGGATCCTATCGGTGTCATTCTTTGGGACAAATGGTTAAATCCTATCCTTCAAATTATTGAAGATATATCTTAGTTTTCCATCGAAGGAGGATGGTTAGAGAGGATTGTGTGTGCATAAGAGGAAGTACTCTGATAGGAGTACCCCAAGAAATGATCAAAATCGTCGATTGGAGGGGGACTGTGAGACACGATAATTGTCAATTTGTTGTAGGATCCATGGGAATAATGCTACGAGAATGGGGAAAGATTGTTAATTATCGTGTAAGGTTAGGACTCCGATGGAATCCTGTCCATAGACTATCAGAACGCCAAGTTCGTCCAATCTATTGGGGAGGATGGTGGTCAGAGTGTGTAGTTATTGTAGGGGAGGAAGCACTCTAAAAGGAGATCTCTGAGGTTTAATATAGGTTGTTGATCGGGGATGACCATAATGCACATAAACCATTGATTGAAATAGGTTTCATGGCTAAGAACAAAGACTATGCGCAAGGGGCGTTAACCATCATACACATTGGAAGCTCTAAGGAAATTGGAGTTATTTATCATTAGTTGTCCTAGAACATCATATCTTTTTATGGGAATACCATCAGAACTCATTTATCGGAGTGAGAAAACAATCGAAGTGGGACCACCTCAATGGGAGGATCCCAAGATATTTAAAGAATGTCTTAAGAGGTATAACAAGGTGTAGGTATGAATATGTACGTCCCAGGTGCCACGACCATGTCACATGGGCTAGCACATGTACCAAAGTTCCATATCCATAGCACATGGGCTGAAACATGTACCAGAGTGTCATGTAGATGTCACGTGGCCAGAGGTGAAAGTAACAGTAAAAGGGATAAAAACTTTGGGATGTTTTAACTTTTAAACCTAAACTCGTATTTGAGCATGGTTGTACAGTCATTAGAAATCTTGGGATGAGAAGAATAAATCTGTGGAGTCTAGATGGAGTAATGAAGTATTTGGTAAAAGTGAAAAAATTTGACACCCCATCCCTTAGAAAGTACATAAGGGATCGGGTATGTTACACAAGATATGCCATTTATTGAGAATATACTCACTCCATCTCATTATTCATAGGAGTAAAACCACTCCCTATGTATATCCTTCTAGAATGATGCTCCAAATTCAATAATCCATACTCCACTATAGGCTTGATTAGATAAATACGATATGGTAATATGCATGCCCATCTTGTCCTCATCCTATTTTATAGTAGAGACTACCATAGTGGCATCATATTTATTCTTTCCTTTGCAAGAAGGGAAATCCTTCTTCATATTCCCCTTTTGGATGCATTTCCAACACACTTCTACTTTTCTCTTACTACCAATTGAATCTACCATGATATACATTGTGTTTAGTTTCTCTACAATTAATTTTTGTGATTAATGCCTTTGAATATAAATAATCTCTTGTTGATTTTGATTTTGTATACTCATCTAATAGATGTCCCATAAAGGTCTCAATCTTGGGATTATCTCCACATGATACAATTATGGTTACTACCAAATTCTCCCATCAATATGTCATATTATTTATGAGATTGGGATTATCTCCACATGATACAATTATGGTTATTACCAAATTCTCCCATCAATATGTCATATTGTTTAGGAGATCAATGTATTATCCTTAGAACTCCATTAATTTATAATAAAATTTGATTGTCTCATCAACATGTAACCTCATTTAAGTGCTTTAAAAATTACTCCAATCTTATTTAGGGATTATGATGGGGCTATGATGGGTATATGATGGGGCTCTTTGTAAGAAAAGAGATTGAAATATAAAGGTTGCATTTCTTAATGATCATTTTATCATAAGAGGGTGGAATTTAAGGAGTTGGTCATGTGTTCTTTTCTTTAACAGTTTTCACAATGTTATTCACAAAAGGATCCTCTAAATTTGTTAGGAACCAAATATCAATATAGCATCGAAAAACCTTGGAATAATTACTCAACGCCTTGAAAAAGAGAGAATTTCATATAATAAGCCTCTTCAAGGGGGAAACCTCCTTTTACCCCACATAAATGTTCAAGTACAAGATGATTCCAAATGAAAATGTCTCCTTGGTATATATAGGAGACTAGGAGGTATAATTACAACTAATGGAATAAAGCCGACATAAATAAAATAACATTACTAATGTAATATGCCCCAATTAAGGGGTAATGAGCCAATATTAGGGATTAGCATGCCCCTCCCCTTGAGACAAGTGTTGTCTACAATGCTTGAGTAACTCTGGATGCTTATGTATAAAAGACTCATCTTCCCAAGTGGAATCTTTAGCCAGTAGTTTCCTCCATTTAATGAGATACTCTGAAATGGATCTATTCCTTAGCTGGCGAATTCTTGTGTCAGTGATAGCTTCAGGATCCAAAATGATTTTTCCTTCCTCGTCAAGTTCTAGAAATATAGTTTGAACTGGGATATTGTCACCTATAACCTTCTTTAAGCATGAAACATGGAAAACTGGGTGTACTCGTGAAGATGCAGGAAACTCCAATTTTTATGCCATAGTACCAATCTTTTGCAGCACCTTATAAGGGCCATAGTGCTTGGGTGATAATTTATTATCCTTCTTGGATTGCTTGAGGGGCATCTGTTTGTATGGTTGTAGTCTTAAAAACACCCAATCCCCTACTTCAAAACTTCTTTCACTACGATGTTGATCTGCTTGTTTTTTCATGTGATTATGTGCCATGGTCAGGTTGTCCTTTAAGATTTGGAGAACTTGTTGTTGATGCTCGATTTAATCTTCCATTACTTGAACCTTATATTTTTCTTTTATAGAAGAATTTATGGAAGGAGGGTGGTATCCATAGAGTGTCATAAATGGTGTCATTTTTGTTTCAGTATGAAAGGAAGTGTTATACCACAATTCTACCAAGGGTAACCATTTGAAACAATGTGTTTGTTTATTACAGACAAGGCAACGAAGGTAGCCTTCTAGACATTTGTTCACTATCTTGGTTTGTCCATCAGATTGAGGATGATAGGATGAGCTATGAGCCAATTGAGCACCAAAAAAAGAAAATAATTATGTCCAAAAATGTCCAGTGAAGATGGGATCTCTGTCACTTACAATAATCTTTGGGCTACCATGTAGCTTTTGAACTGTCTCCATGAATGCGGTGGAAGCTGTACTAGATTTGAAGGGATGAGAGAGTGCACAAAAGTGTGTGTACTTGGTCAGTATGTCAACAATCACCATGATGACACTCTTTCCTTCAGACTTCGGTAACCCTGTGGTGAAATCCACGGAAACCTCCTCCCAATGCTGAATTGGGATGGCTAATGGTTGTAAAAGACCTGGGGTCTTAATTGTTTCCACCTTATTTTGTTGGCAAACCAAACATTATGCCACAAAACTTTGAACATTAGTTTTAAGGTCATCCCTANATCCATGGAAACCTCCTCCCAGCGTTGACTTGGGATGGATAATGGTTGTAAAAGACCTGGGGTCTTAATTGTTTCCACCTTATTTTTTTGGAAAACCACACATTCTGCCACAAACCTTTGAACATTAGTTTTAAGGCCATCCCAAAAAAAATCCTTCTTGACTCTATGGTAGGTTTTCAAAAATCTCGAGTGCCCTCCTACTGGAGAGGTGTGCAATTCCAGTAGTACCTTTTGTTTGAGTTGGGAGTTCTTACATAAATATAAGCGATCTTTGTACCATAGTGAATCATTTTTCCATGTAAATGTATTTGATGCACTGGGATCCTGCTGCAACCTTTGAATGAGAGTCCACACTTTTTCGTCATTTTTCCATTCATCCCTTGCTTCTATTATCCAATCGGGTTGGATGA